>JAUTDX010001824.1:0-50935 GCA_030844895.1 Ambrosia x helenae | reverse complement strand
GTTTGGGATTAGTTTAAAAAAATTGTGGGTTTGGGTCGGGTCTGGGATTAGGTGATACCCGGCCCCATTACCCGAAATTACATACCCAAATACCCGAACTATATATCCGATCATATACCCATGAATTTTTTAATGAATCACATAACTCTTATTAGTATGTAACTAAAATATATGTTGGTTTATTATAATACTATTTCAATAAATAACTTTTTTTTTCTATTTTATGTTAGTTCTTTTTAAAATGATCGATTACAGCTTTCTTGCATGTAAACTATAAAGTGCATCAATTTATTCCATATGTAAAATTGATATGTTATATTAGATATTTCAACCCGGGACGCTCCCGAGATAAAAGCTACTATAACATATAAAACATTGTTTAGTTAAATACAGTATAAAATGTTAAAGATAGATATAGATGTTACAAGGTCCAAGTCAGGTGAGTGGCCAGTAGATCACGTACACACTACCGCCATCCGACCCCCGTGTTTTTGTCGCTTCCATTTTTACGTTTTCTTTTTCTTTATTTTTTTATATTATTAAATTATGAAAAGGAAATTGTATGTGTTGGCTTCTTCTTCTGCCGGTTTTATTCATTGTTATCTTTACTTTTTCTTTGTTTTTTTAGTAAACTAGGCTTTTGCCTGCGTTAATACGCGGTTCCAAATATTGTAATTATTTTGAACGGTACAACATATAAAAAAAAAAATAGTAGAAATATTTTATTTAAAATTTAAAAGCAAGCAATACACATTTTATTCAAATATCAATAAACATTTACTTATACACAACATTTTTTGTTTTAGTTTTGACATTCTCATCACCATCAAGTATAAGTAACTTCACCCTTGCCCTGCTTTTAACTCTTGACAATGCGACTTAAAGTTGGCCATGTGAAAATACAGGGTCTCTTAAATACAATCCAACCTTCGATAGAATCTGTCCTTGGCTTTTATTGATGGTCATTGCGAAATAGACTTTACAATGATCAAGTTTGCTTCTGCTGACGAAGAATCAAGATCTGTTACACAAACCATTTGTAATGGCACAGATTTATACACTGGCGCAGAGATTCGTATTTTTTTATATTTGAATATGATAACTTATGGCGGAGATTTGTTTAAAATAATAAAAATAGTAATATTTTTTTTAAATTAAACTTGTTTAATTTCTTTATAAATATTTTTTATTGACTAAAAAAATTTTTAATTCATTTTAAATTCTTTTAAGTTGTTTCCAACCCAAAAAAATCGTTTGAGGCGTTTTTGGTTCGTTTATTGCTCGTTTGTGTTTTTTGGTAGAAACATCTATGTTTGTACAAATTTGATAAATCATTGTACATGGTGCTCGAACTATACATTCGATGCCCATATTTGTTCAAAATACAATTTTTGCATGTCTAATCGATATGCTGGACTTCCGGACTCTATTTGGCGCATTTCGGAATGTTTAACTGATTGTTGGTGGTTTTCAGAGGAACCCTTGTTTGATTATATTCATGTTTAGCCTTTAAACTTCGTTTTTGTTTTTTGGTAGAAAGGAACTAGGTTGCAAATATAATAATAATTAATAATAGTAGGTAGAGTAACAAAATCTTGTTGATACCACACCATCATGAGGTCTAAAACAATATCAAATTGATGAAAACCCCCCCGTTTTTTTTTTTCAAAACACAAAGAATCAACAATGGTGGATACAGTAAGAAAAATAAAAAAAAAAACGCATCAAACTGATGAAACAAAACCTAAATTATAAAAGGACATCAACAGACTACAATCAAAGAGAAAGAGAACATGGAAAATGGCGGAACCACCACCGCCATCACCAACAGGTCCGGAAACCACCAACGCTTTCGTCAACATCAACAACTACGACCACAACGGTCGTCCTCTGCTCTCATATCTTCTCTCCTCTATACCTTTATTTCATATCTGTATGTGTTTTGAACCATTCATATCGTCTGCAATAGTGATGGGGAATGGGGACTGGTGGTCTTGATGGTTGGAGGGTGGGGTGCTTGGATATGTTTGGAAATGATGATGGTGGTTTGCACTCACGGGATTTGTTTCTCTCTCTAAAAGATTGGATATTATATGTGTACTAAGTGTTGTTGGGGACACGTGGGTTGAAGCTACCACAATCAGAACACGTGTACAGACAAATGCTGGGGTTAAAAAATTGTAAGTAGGATTCGAACCCCAGGTATAACCAGCTATAAGTAAACGCAGAAGCCACTAAGCCAAGACAACAATAATGAACTTTAAATCCACAACACAGTATATAAATGTATAAAACAGGCAAAAAAACACTATTCAAATAAGTTTGCATATTAATAGTATATAATGTAAATAATAATAACGTAATAAGTTGTGGTTTCAAGCAAGTAAAATTCAGTTGTTGGACATTGTGATCGTACGGAGGAAGTTGTTGTCGGAGAGATATCTGTCACAATGAATGCAACCTTAAACACAACATATAAAACATGTCTGGAACTAGGTGTTTGCCGGAAAACTCACCTCTACTGACGTAAGGGTAGTCCATTGGTATTAATGGCAAGATATGTTGCTTTAGTCCTTTACGCAGGTTTGCCAAAGGGTCACTATTCATATATAAAGAACATTAATCAGTTTCATCTTTGTTTCTTTGAGATGAACTTTCCATGATCTACCTTTATCATCTCGGAGAGATATTTGTCAACGATGAAGGTAACCTTAAAAAACATATAAAACCTTTTTGGATTCCTTCATGGAGAGCTCCTATGGAAGTTGCTAAAATAGTTTAAACAACTGTTCATGCAAGCAAGTAAAATTCAGTTATCCCCATCTTGTTTCTTGAGTTGAACTTTCCATGATCTACCTTTATCATCTCGGAGAGATATCTGTCAACGATGAAGTTTCTTTTGAATGATGGGGATAAACCATTCGGAACAGTAACGATCACTTACAATGCTGAAAACGACCAATTACTCATTTACCTATGGTCATGGTGCATACTTTAGTATCTTCCGATGGATTTTTCAATACAAAATGGCTTAATTTTACTTACTTTGCATGAACAGGTGTTTTGGAATTGTTTAGAAATTATTTTCTGATCGATAATCTATAACTTTTGCTTATTGGAATCTTGTACGATATCATCTTATTCCCATGTTCTCCATATCCATACCTTGTTTCAAGTACTTTAGGTAAAGTGATCAAAAGAACGAGATACCTAACTCCTAGAAGTCTTGAAGACCAAATGTGTTTTTGCCAAACACTTGAAACAAGGTATGGATATGGAGAACATGGAATGAGATGATTTCGTACAAAGATTCCATAACTGAACAGTTACTTTGCAAAAAGGTAGACCACACCACTAGACCACTGTTCAGTTATGGATTTTTTCGATCAGAAAATATATTTCCAAACAACTACAAAACAATTGTTCATGCAAGCAAGTAAAATTCAGTTGTTGGACATTTATGTGAGAATGCATAGTACCTACCACCATGATCTATGTTTATCATCTCTTAGAATCAATTCTCTAGTTCTTAAGTCATTTTGTATTGAAAAATCCATCTGAAGATACTAAAGTGATCATTCCATCCACACATTCTCTCAACACAAGCTTTGTCATCAATGTTTCAAACCACATGTTGAAGTTTAATAAATACAGTGAATTAGTTAAAATGAAGAGGTACCTTGAAGACTAGATTCGGTGCAATTAGAATCTTTAGGGAAGTTATCATAATCATCATGCACTGGTTCAGATGCTTAAGTTCACCAACCTACTTTCATTTGGAAAACTATTATCATAAGTCATTTCAGGTTGCCTTCATCAATGACAGATATCTCTCCGATAACAGAAGAATTATCTTCAATGATTCTAAGAAACTTGAAGGAAGAGGTACCTTGAAGACTAGATTCGGTGCAATTAGAATCTAAGAGAAGTTATCATAATCATCATGCACTGGTACAGAATGGTGAATGAGCAGCTGAATATTATATTACAATAATATTACCTTGAGCAAAGGTTGTGTTTGAAGCCTAATTCTTTTGGCAACAGGTACAAAAAAGTTGTAAATGTTCATTGTAATTAGTAGCATCAAACAAAACAAGGATTACTTTTAGTTTAAATTTTGTTAGGACTTTAAACAGAGAAGATGGAGGGTTAGTTATTACTCTGCACTTCAACTAGAAGAAGATGAAGAAGAATAAATGAAGTCTCTAAATAGAGGTTAGTAGGTTACTCATTACTGCACACAATTTTGTTTTCCCTCCCATTTCTCCATCCTATTAAATTGGAATTGGAATTGGAATCATTGGTAGTTCGGTTGAGGTGTCGGGTGCGTTGTAGGGAGTGGACAAACCGAGGCCTAAGGTGAATCCGTTTGGTGATGCTACACCTAGAGAGGTTTGCTTCAGGAGAAAGGTTAGATTGTCAGAAGATTTATTTTAGGAATTGTTTGAGAATGTACTTTCTGATCAAAGGATCCATAACTAAACAGTTATTTGGAATGTTCCTGATCATTACAGTAGTGGAACAATCATCTGGAGAAGAGGAATTATCTCTCGAAACGTATTACAAAGACTGATTTTAGGAATTGTTTGAGAATATATTTTCTGATAAAAGGATCCATAACTGAACAGAGATGATAAACCATTAGGAACAGTAACGATCGATTTACAATGCCGAAAACAAATATCATAAATCTGGTTTAGGAGGAATGGTTTGAAGGTGTGTGTTGTATGTATAGAATGGTGAATTATTGTAGTGTGTTAGGTATATGATGGAATGGTTTGAAAAGAAATGGCACAAGTCATTCTTTAATATTGTTTATAATTAAAAGGAACTAGGTTGCAAAGGAACTTCAGGTCAACCTGACGTTTTGTCAAAAGAACATACTTGAAATCAATGGTAAGGTAAACAAAATCGTGTAATTTTCATATGTTTGTTAGCGCCGATCCGACTGTTGATTTAAAGGCTGAACACGAGTATAATGAAACAATCAAGAATCAGAAATTAGTAAAACAACTTGTGACACCCGGCATATTCAGCTTAACATTTTACAAACATATAAGTCTACCTTAGTGAAAAACATTTATTAACTTGCTTAACTGGGTCAGTTGAGTCGGGCTATATTACGTATTGTCCAGGGTTCAATGATTTGGAGGATCATCGGGGTTATTGTACGCACACACTAGTCTTGAGTCCCGTAGTTGGTGAATTACATGAATTGAATTAAGTGTTATACATAGATTGGTCCATATATGTTATATAATGTGCAAATACGTGTTTTAACGGTGTAAACATGATTATACATGTTTCTATATGCTTAACATATGTTAGGATTGCATGTTCATGTGTTAGGATGTGTTAAAACGCGTTTAAACGATAAAAACAGGAAAATCTAGAAAACCTAGAACTTGGTTCGACCTTAAGGGGTTCGAACCAATGTCAAGGTCCTTCATTCGACCACCAAAACATCCCCATTCGACCACTGCAAGGGTCGAACCAGCTGATAGTATAAATACCATACTTTGCAATTTTTCATCATTTCACAAACCCTGGTCGCCTCCAAACACTCTCTCTTAACCTTAGACACTGAGGAAGGAGTTTTTGACCTTGTTTTTCATAATCTAACCTACAAACATCTTCCATATCATAAGCAAGAGAAGATCTAAGGTGTGTTCTTGATCTAAAATCCATTTTAAGTATTTTTGATTTGTTTTTTATTAAACCCCAAAGGTCCAGATCTGTTCTAAGATGGTTTGCATGATTAAAAACCTTTCTAAACAAAACCCCATCATTAAACATGAGTTTTCATACAAGTTAACATGTGTTAATGGTGTTTTGTGTTGTGTTATGTTATGTTTGATGATTGAATGATGTTTAGATGTTATAGATATGTCCTAGGACTATTATTGATGATGGGTTTTGATTATCTTAGGTTATTAATTGTTGGATGATGATGTCTTGCCCATTTTAGGGATTTTTGATAGATTTAGGGTTTGATTCTTGATGTTAATATTAATGAAATGATTGGGGGTTTTCATACACATAATAAACTGAGCATTTTGAGCTGATTGTTGAATGATTTCATTAAGTTTCCAAATTGGGTAAAGTTTACATGCATTGATGTGACATTTCCATAATTTTGCCATTTTGGGTAACTCGTGAAATGGACTGATTTCGGAGTAAAATTGGTAGGGTTTTGTGGGCATACGTTAGTGAAACTTGACTGCTGTGATTCGTGATGTTTTGTGATGTTTTCGGACTGTTTTGATGCGATTCGGTGCTTTTTAGAACATTTGCAGCTGATGGGGTTGAACCTGTGGTTCATTCGACCCAGTGGGGTTGAATGAGGAACCCAAGGGGCTGAACCAACATCAACTCTGCTCGAATGAACTTTATTTCGGTCGAAACGAACATGATTTAGGTCGAATTAACACGTGTTAGGGTCGAATTAACATGTGTTAGGTCGAATGAACATGTGTTTTGGTTAAATGAACATGTGTAGGGTCGAACCAATTTACTTATGGGTCGAATGGACCCATAAATGGGTCGAACCAGTCTGGTAATTTGCTGATTTGACCTTACAACTCCGTATGTGCGATTTTTTATGCAAACTAAGTATTTTATGCTTGAATCTTATGTGTAATCTATGTGTACTTAATTAGTTTATATAATGGGTCACCAACGGGATGTTGGGTCAGTCTGGTGTGCGGTTTAACAGTCAAACACGTTTTCGAACAAACTTAATCAGGATCTGGACAATCGGGGACTAGATAACCTTATGGTTATTAGTCAAAACACTTATACGAACTTTTATGATAGATTCCTGGTGTTAGGAACTATCAGGACTTGTTGGTAACTCTTTTCTTCAGAAGACGCAACCTAAGGTGAGTTTCACAGCCCCACTTTTACAGGTTTTACTTTCAGGGGGACAAAACATGCTATGAACTATTGTTTTGGAACTTCTGTCATACTATGGGATCACTTTTGGGTTGCTATACGATCTTTGAAAGTCCCGGGGAAACCATGAATGTGCGGGGTTGCACAACAGGGGAAATGTGGATAGATCTATTGGGCGTGACCTGCCCAACTCGACGGCTTGGAGCCGAGCGGGTACATATTGTCTCAAACTATGCTAAACATCTTCGGGTGGCTTAAACATCCAGGTTAAACATATGCTAAACGAGTCTAGTAATGGTTTCCAGTCATAGTAGTAACAAAACTCACGCCTAGCTAGCGTACACTTGACATAGTAATGACAGGATTGAACTTGGTACACTTTGGTAACGTTTTGGTAAAATTTTATGAAAACCTCTGAAATCACCGGCATTATATGTTGACATCTTTTTGGCATGTTTTTCTCAGGTCGCTAAGGTAGCATCACCCGGACTAGGCGCAAAGGTCTTGTATGGCGTCTAGGGCTTTTAGTATATGTTTTGAATAAATCATTTGAGACTACGTTGTCATTTTGGGAATGTAAACTTGACTTAGCTTCCGCTACTCTTTTGAGATATTAAAGATTTATGTTTTGTGTCTACTTATCTTTCATATAGTTTTTGTTTATTGTGAGCGTTGACTTGGATCCTGGTGTGTCACGTGCCTCGCGGTAAAACTCCGCACGTGGTATTTGAGGGCGTGACACAACTGTTCATGCAAGCAAGTAAAATTCATTTGTTGGACATTGTGATCAGGTACGGAGGAAGTTGTTGGACAGTTGTTTGGAATTGTTTGGTGATGTAAAACCAGGTCACACCTGTACTAAGTTTAATGTTGGAGAAAAAAAAAAGAACATGCTTGAAATCGATGGGAAGGTAAACAAAATCGTCTAATTTTCATCTGTTTCTTAGTGCCGATCCGACTGTTGATTTCTTTCCGCAACCAGTACAACATACTTGAAATCGATGCAAGTTGGTGGTTATTATTTTGTTTTTTAAATTGTTTAATTTTTTTACAATAATTATATTAAAAAAAATAAAAAAAAAACCCAACTCAAAACACCAAAAAATGAACCAAAATAAAATCTTTGATTCGAAGCGCCTCGTTTTGGCCAAAACGAGGCGCTTCGGGTCAAAAATTCAGCTTTTCTGACCTCGTACTGAAGGTCGTTAAAAAGTAACCCAAACGCCTCGCTTTGGCCAAAACGAGGTGCTTTAGGGGGGGGGGGGGGTGAAAATAGAAGTCAGTGGGTTTTAATATAACCACCATGTGATAAAATATGTGTTATGATGTGATGTAACATAGAAATTAATGTACTACAACAATATGAGAAAACAACAATTTTAATTATTTGAATAAGAATGAAAATGTATATTAAAGAAGATGTACGTTTTGATGAAGAGTAGAGTCATAAACAACCACTGCAGGGTGTGATTGAGGCATTGACCTTGAAGGTGGGACTTATTTTTTTTTTGTTAGAAAAGAGAGGTTTTAACCTATTATGCTCTAGATGATTAGAGCAAAATAGGTTAAAACTACTATTTTCTAAAAAAGTCACACATTCAAGATCACCGTCTCAATCACGCCTTGCAATGGTTGCTTCTGGTCCGCTCCTCATACAAATGTACATTTACTTTTTAATATACATTTTATTTTTTATTCACATGATTAATATTGCTGTTTTCTCATATTATAGTATATTAATTTCTTTACATCATAACACATATTTATAACTTCATATTAGATTTGTATATCTCGAAAAACTTCCAGGATATAATCTAGTATACATTTAGTTTAGACAGAAGACCATTTTTAGAATACATTCAGGAAAATAAAGAGATATTTATTTCACTCTTATAAAATCTTTATAAAACAGTCAAATTCAATGTTTTATTTTTGTTTACTTCAATTAAAAAAATAGTCAATTATTGCAAAGTTTTTAATGTATATATCTATACTATATATAAAGCATGAGGGAGGGATGACTGCCAAAGTTAAGTAATTGCAAATTTCATTGCCTAAAGTACAAATGCATGATGCATTTCTAAAAGGGTAACTTAGTCTTTTACTCATCAATATTGAGATTAATGCAAGATTGCTATTTGATGCAGTCATTAATTCACTCAATTAAACCTAGCTATTATGATATATACGTTGAGAAGCCAAGAGGCCAGAAATGGGCTGATTGCTCTTTGATGCACTCATTAATTCACTCAATTAACCCTAGCTATTATGAATTTATGATATGTATACATTGAGAAGCCAAGAGGCCAGACATGGGCTGATAAGAATGAGAAATGGTTTTTTGTTTGCGCTTTGCCCTTTTAGTGTGTTAGAAAATTTTGTGTATAGCTTCTTCATGTTTATATCATATGCTTGTATTATATTAATTTGTTTTCTTACTTTTGTTTCTCACAGATATGATTCATGGCAAAATGGGAGAAGACGACACGTGACAATCATCTACCAAATAACTGATTGTAGGTAAATAGCTAATTATTGATAACCTATTACTCTTTATATTTGTTTATACTTCTGTGTGATAATCTTACTTAAGGCAGTACGCAACAGTCATCATCAATACACAGGAATTCAAAACTGCTACCGTAGGTCAACACCAGAATCACATCCTTACAAATTGAGGTATATTGATAGGGCCGGATCCGAGATCGGCGGCCTCTAGATTATGGACCGTTGAGTGGGTTAGGCTCCAAAATTTTTGCTACAATTTTCTCTACTTTTCTTAATGGAAAACAAGTACATATATAGGAAAAACAAACATGAACATGGGTTCCTAAATTAGTGCATGTGATGGTGAACATGGAGGGAAAAATGCAAAAACATGGAATAAAACTATTTCTAGACTTTTGCATGCATGAATTACACTTTTGCATACATGAATTATGTTGAAACACTAATGTGTAAAAATGGTTTTCACCATGAGTCATGGATCGCATCATATGTAACATAATATTAGATTATGTTAAATAGATCATTCATGATAAATAAGGTATTTTCAGAATCTTTGACATCTTAAAGAATAATGATTAGAAAATAACTTGACATAAAAAAAAACCATTGTAGCAAAAGAAGAACAATTAAAGTTAACCCATGGCATCTTATCGTGGACACTACATATCTATTTAAATACACGTTCTGCAACAAAAGAAGAAGCAAAATTCTTATCTGTTAGTTATTTTTACTTAACTTGACGGTTTTGTGCTTCTTAGTGTTGATAAAATTTGACTTGTGTAATCTAACGATTGGGTACCTTACTTTGTTGAGACCATGTATATAAAGAAAGGGAATGCTTAGTGATATCAAGGAGATGTTGCCTGGAACTTTGGACATGATGTTACATAGCTCTTAATTTTGTTTTTTAATATATATATATATATATATATATATATATATATTGAAATGAAAGGGAAATCTTTCAAAATTAGATAATGTATAAGGATAAAATTTATGCATATTATGTGTAATCGGTTTTGGTTAATTCTGTTATGCCACTCGACACCCATCAAAACCCCTAACCATATTATTTGTTTAATCGATTATGGCTTGATCAAACCAATCTAAGTAAATTATCTCCGCCGCATCGCGCGGGCACCCCACTAGTAATAACGTACATATGTATTTTTTATTGCCTGCACATAATCTCGATATACGTAGGTAAATGTTTATAATGTGATAAAAACATATGAAAAATTTTGTTTGATGGTCTTATATATTAACATGCAACTTTGTATTTAAAAAAAATACAAAATATATAAAGAACAAACTATTGATGACAAAACAAAATAAGTAGCATTGACATGAAGAGTTGTTCAATGGTTAAGATGTTTATTAAATGATTTCTTGAATAGTAATGGAGATGGGGTGCCTTAGTGAGCGGCAACGCACCCTTCTCATTGCTTGTCTATGTCTTATTTAGACGGTTATGTATTAGGTCATACAAGTGTTAGCTTGCGTGGTGTTCCTTATCCCACGGCTCAAAATTCTTTTACATTCAATGTGAGAAGTCTTATCATCAACCTTCTATGTAGTAGGCTCGGAGAACCACCGTATCTTTAGCAAGTTCAAATTAAATCATAACTTTGTCACTTTCCTTTTCGTTACATGACGAGTGTTTTTGACACAAACAGAAGCATCACACTGCATCACACAAACAGAAGTATCACACTGATGACACAATGATACTCCAGTAATTTGTGAGTGCTTTCAATTGACTGTTAAAAAAATAAGATAAAAATATGCAAAATAGAGATGAAAAGATGATGTATAGTAGACTAGTAGTAATATAACAAGACTCGAGGTTCGAAGGGAGTGAGTACAAGAAACGAGGAAGGTACAAAGTTTGAAGCAAGCAAGCAAGCATTGATGGGGTTTCGTGTAGAGTGTGGGTATCACAAGGAGTTATGGGGACTCGTTTTGCAGCAACGGAGTGGCGTGACGGGTACGTGCCGTTGACTGACCAAACCCCTAAGTCCCAACAATACCATCTCTTTTATTTTTTATTATTATTTGATTCCCTAAAATTAAAGGCCAAACCAAGCGTGATACTTGTTCCATTTTATGCCTTGATTGTGATTGCTTTTCTTATTAATAAAAGAATATATATATATACATCCAGGATAAAATTGAGTAAATGTAATAAATTTTACAATAAAGTTTTCAAATCATATATCTTTTAGAAAAATACTTAATTTTATTAGTTGTAGCAGTCTAAACAAGGTTAATACGATAAAAATATATAATTTTTTTCTTCTTATTTTTCACGAAAAAACATTTCAACGTAATTTTGTTAAAAAGTCTCTAAAACCGTAAAAATAAATAAATAAACGAAAAAGTCATCAAACCTGAAATCGTTCTATTAAAATCACTACATTTGCGAACAATGCATTTACTTACGAAAAATATTTAAAATAATAACTCTTTACTTATGCATATATTTACCATTTCTTCGTCTAAAGTTTGGAGATTGATTGCTTTTTGGTTGGATGTGTAATTCTTTGTTTCTTTTAGTCCTAATCTCGCTCTAGATCTTATCAGTTCGTCTTCTTTGCTGGCCTTCAAGAAAGATGCTCTCGTCTCCATCACGTGAGTGATGTGGTGGATGCTTTTGCGGTTTTGGAATACCTCTATTTTCAATCCAAATAAGTTGCGGAGCGGAGAACTCCATGATTCTATTGTTTATTTTTCTCATTTGTGGTTTGTTAGTAGAAACCGTAAATTTAATTTGCTTGGGATGATTAGATTCAAAACCCTCTTATTTTCTGGTAACTTCTTGTTGCTTGGCTTGTCTTGAGCTGACTTTTGTTTTATAAAATTTCAGCTGTTTTAAAAAAAAGTTGGTAAAATTAAGATTTTTATAAATAGTTTCTTTTTTGAAATAACAATTTTTACACCTAACTACCGCATTAAATCTCACTTAATCAAATTTTAATTTAAAATTTGTTCATGCTATGTTTTATGACTTATGACTGTAGGGCTGTGCAAAGGGTCCGGAACCGACCCGACCCGACCCGTACCCACCAGAACCGCATACCCTTTTAATGTGGAAATTAGGAACCACGAACCGAACCTTAAGAGGCTATGTGGTTCCGGGTCCTAAAGGTTCTGATGGGTCGGGTAAAGGGTCTGACCCTCTAGAACCTTTTAATGTAATAGCCACTTTTAGAGGATTACATATTCCTATTCTTTTACCATGCTTGTAAAAGAATTCCTCCATATGATTCTAACAATTGCCCATGAGTTTCTTTTTTTTTTTCCTTTTAGTTTTTTTTATTAACACATAATCGTGAAAAATTACATTAAGATAGCGGGCAGGCGGACAACAAGCTGCACCGCCACCCCTTTCTCGACTTATGTTTTCGTAACAGTTTTGTCATTCTTATCACTTGAAACATTATCTGAATCTGTAATGTATACATACATAATATTTACTTCAACTTTGGATATAATATATATTATATAATATATCACATCTAGGTATATACATCAAGTCGAAAAATATTTCAAGAAAAATACATTGTTATTCTTAGGGCTGTGCAAAGGGTCCGGAACCGACATGACCCGACCCGTACCCACCAGAACCGCATACCCTTTTAATGTGGAAATTAGGAACCACGAACCGAACCTTAAGAGGCTATGTGGTTCCGGGTCCTAAAGGTTCTGATGGGTCGGGTAAAGGGTCTGACCCTCTAGAACCTTTTAATGTAATAGCCACTTTTAGAGGATTACATATTCCTATTCTTTTACCATGCTTGTAAAAGAATTCCTCCATATGATTCTAACAATTGCCCATGAGTTTCTTTTTTTTTTCCTTTTAGTTTTTTTTTATTAACACATAATCGTGAAAAATTACATTAAGATAGCGGGCAGGCGGACAACAAGCTGCACCGCCACCCCTTTCTCGACTTATGTTTTCGTAACAGTTTTGTCATTCTTATCACTTGAAACATTATCTGAATCTGTAATGTATACATACATAATATTTACTTCAACTTTGGATATAATATATATTATATAATATATCACATCTAGGTATATACATCAAGTCGAAAAATATTTCAAGAAAAATACATTGTTATTCTTATAAATAATATTTTTAATATTGTATCAACATTCCATGAAATCGATTACATTAACACGTAAAAACGAATAGTGAAAAGACTATTTTTTTAATATAAATACAAACGGGTCTTGTGGTTCTTATATTAGAACCGTGGCGGATCCAAGAAATTTTTCAGGAGGTTCCTTTTTTATGCTCCAATTCCATATGACCGAACATAAAAAAGTCGGGTTGGTTTGACGGTTCGGGTAAAGTCCATCACATAATAAAAATACAATAGAATATATGTAAGCAAGTTGGTGGTTACCTCGCTAAAACGGTTTTCAAGCTCTTGAATTTCCAAATCTATTTTCACGAGTTTACTTGTTGAAGATGATTCAAGCTTTGATGGCCGTCTAATAGAAACTTGAAATATTTGTCTGCATACTACCTAAATATCAAGTTAAAAATTAATAAATAATAAGCTCAAGCCTAAAAAACAAAGTCGGTTAATTTATAAGAGCTCGAGCTTAGCTTGATTTGAGCTTTGTTTTTTAGGCTTGAGCTTGATTTGTTAGTAGTTTTTCATAGTAATAAATAATAAACAACCTTGAAAAACTATTAACAAATCAAACTCACGCCTTATAAACATAGCTCAAATCAAGACGGGCTCAAGCTTTTATAAATTAAATAAGTTCACACCCAATCAAGCTCGGGCTCACTTCAATTGCACCTGCACTTTCCTTACTAAAGCAGGTTTAGACCCAACTCAATTCAAATAACTAGATTCGTTTCATCCCAACCTTACTCAATTTTTAGTTAAACCGGTTTAAAAAAATACAGTAAACAAAAACAAAACATAATCAAGAACACTAATATTAACTAATGCATCAAACACCAAACAGTTAATACAATTTAGCAACTGAAATTGACATTTCTAAATAAATAATTGAAAGGAAATTATTATATTTGCAAATATATAACACTACTTAAAAAGGAAAATAAACGATGAAAAAGAAAAAAAATATCTAAAATAAAACTCCCCCAAAAGATACCTCTTTGCAAGTTCTTGTATGAAGGAATAATAATAATAATAACTCTCAACAGGGTTCATTTTTTATACGAGTAGGAGAGGCTGAGGTCTTTGGAGGTGGACAGGAGTGAGGAAGGAGGAGAGGTTAGGAGTGAGGAAGGAGGAGAGGTTAGGGGTTGTGAACTTGATTTGAAACCCTAACTTTATTAATAAAAAAACAAAAAACAGAATAATAAAAAGGACTGTGACAAGAATTGAACTTGGGATTTGACAGTTAGAAAGGGAGGGAATAACCATTGGAGCACTAGTATGATTTGGTTAAGGGTTCCTTTTAAATATATTTAGGGGTTCCTACAAAATTTTCTATGTATAATAACACTAAAATTTTTAAACCGAGGGGGTTCCCGAGAACCCCCTAGGGAACCGTAGATCCGCCCCTGTGTGTCATAATATACTTCAATTACTATTATTTATGACTTGTTGGGCTGATAGTGTTTAGTCCCTGTATATGACGGGAGATTAGGCTAATATAAAAGTCTAAGTATGTGGCCCATTGGCCTTTGGCCTGGGTCATTGATTCGGTTCATATTATCTAGGGTTGTTTGAGATATTTTCAGGTTGTTCGTGTTTTATCTTGGTCGTTTGATCAAATGTATCTTGATCGTTTATATGGTATCTTGGGAGAAGCTTCCAGAGCTGAATATAAAAAGAATAGTGTCTCTCTCTTGTAGGGCTGGTCACGAGCCGAGCCGATCAGAGCGGAACTTTGCTCATGCTTGGCTCGTTTACAAACCGAACCGAGCGGAGCGACTCGTTTACAATCGAGCCAAAAACCGAACGAGCATTCTTCGAGCGCAAATTTTCCGAGCGAGCGCCGAGCGAGAATCGAGCGGAGAGTAATATGGACGATCATAAAATGGGGATGTTTCCTTCGATGTTTTCATTGTCGGGTGACAACTAAGGTCGAAATGTCCGATGATAACACTAATATTGAGATCCTAGTGTCCAACGATGAGGCTTAGATTGAGGCTAGTGAGGTGATGAGCATATGTCAGAGAACAATTGATGCATTGTGACGTAGGTGTGATATCAAGCGACAATTAGCGATAGACGACTAATAAATTTATAGTGAGTCAAATCCAAGACTGTCACCTCATAGCTCATTGTTTTACTATTAAATCTAGTGTTAGTTTTTTTATTGAGTTAAGTGGGTTGGTTATATTTTGTTTGCATATACTGAGTCAAACCCAATAGAATCTTATATATAAAGCCATAAATTTATCTGTGAATTGTGTGTATATTTATTATTAAATAAATAAAAATTTATTCGAGCCGAACCCAGCCGAACATACCTTTGCTCGTGCATGACTCATTTACAAACCGAACCAAGCCAATCGGCTCATATACAACCGAGCGGAAGATCGAGCGAGCATTTTTCGAGCATTTTCCGAACGAGCGATGAGCGATCCACGAGCGCCGAGCGATTTGAATAGCCCTACTCTCTTGATTCCTTCTTTCAGTCTGTTTTGTTTACTTTCTCTCTCATTCTCTAATTGATCAGTATTAGGGTTTGTACTTGTATTTGTAAGTCTTTAATATTTTTCTTTGTTCTATTGATCTGCTGATCTAACTAATCAGCATATCTTGTAAGACTTTGTATTCATTATAGATCTTAGTGATATGCTGTGTCACACCCCGCCAAGGCGGAAACACGGGATGTAACGACCGAAATGTTTTCAAGCACAAGATTCAAGCAATACACGTTCTTATTTAAATAGTACCACTACTAAGGATGGATATCGTCATAAGTGATACAAAATAGCATAATAATAACTAGAAAGTATGATAGGGTCTAGCATTCATTATATCAAAACGGAACATCATGAGATTGACAAAACCCATCTAGTGGTACCACGTGGCGTATGCTCGAACCCCTCTCTCAAATCCCTGTGGCCCTCTATTAGTTATCTGAAACACATGCAAAACGAGTTTTTGTCAACAATAATGTTGGTGAGTATACAAGTTTGGTTGTACTGTAAATTGAACGTGTCATTCGTTTTTGACCAATCATAAGCTAGCTAAGCAAATGATCACCGTGAGAACCATGAGTCCCATAACCAAACCTCTTGACGGTTGTGCCTTGCGCATTGCACATCAAATACAATGTATGAATAGTAGAATACTAACACTCTTTTGTATGTAACCGGTTAGAGCGACTAACCAAGAGTGGGGGTGTCAACCCAATAGATCTATTAAAGTGTTCCATGGCTAAATGTTTAGCTAATGGTTACAGTGAACGTTGTACGAGGACTAGTGAGCTCATGCACCAATATGTCTCATGTTCCACATGGAAGTCACGATAGAATGTACACACACTTGAAAATGACACAAGTATTGATGCATGCATTTCCCCCAAAAATGTAAAATAGTAAAATGGGGCCGTAGAAACTCACCTGATGATGATGATGTAAGTGGTCTAGTGGGCTGGTAGATGGTCACCGTCCTGACAAATGATATCCTATGATCATTATGGACACGGTAAGTCACCCGGAGGTGGTTTATCATACAAATTGTTCGCCCGACACTTGTGGGCCATTGTGTTTAATGTGTTTTGTTGTACATGGCACTCATTAATGTTCTATAAAACATATAATTCCAAGATTCTCGGTGTTTTGAAATGTAATTCCTATGGTGAACTATAATGGGCCCACATGGGGTATTTGGGCCGTGAGTTAGCACCAAATCACCATGTGTGGTTGGTTTTCGAGAAAACATGGCTTAACATAGGTGTAGAACCCTTTTTAGACCCATGTGTAGTTAACACATGCTTCGGTTCTTGTTAACATATGTTAGTTAAATGTAGCCGATTGGTTTTCATGGTACAAAGGAAAAATGCCGATTAGTTAATGGATTATCTTAACCGTTTCTAAGCTTATTTGTGAGTTTTGCTTTATTTTAAGTCTTGATCACCACGCGATTAGCCTTAGCTTTAGACTTAAGCCAAGTGGGCTCGTATTCATGTAATCCGATTAATTACATGGTGATCTAAGTTGTACATGGTTTCCAAAATACAACTTAACTACTCTTGATTATAATAGGACCGATTCATGGAAAGCCTGTCCTTTTGATCATGATTCACGAGTTGTGCTAATACTAGCCGATTACTTGTGGGTGATCATGACATTACAAACTATCCTTGTAGTGTAAGGGTTGATGATTAGTTAACTAGGTGTGCTATTACTACAATATGGCGACTAGTTTAGTGATTTATCATCAAGTAAGACAATGTAGGTGACTTGTGTGTGTGTATAGAACCAATTGCTTGTTATCAAATGTTAAAGGGATTGAGTGATCATATTAGCCGATTATATAAGACTTGTAGGGCTTAGATTGCTTACCTAGTAGAGCAAGTGAGGATGGCCGATGGTTATAGCCTTCGGGTCTCCTAGTTTTCCTTCCTAGATTGCTCTTGATGGTCCTTGAGTGAAAGTAGGTGTGGTTCGGCCTAGAGAGGGAGCCGAGAGGGTTAGAGAAGTGAGGTGTTGTTTCAAGTGTTTTTTGATGCTCCTATTTATAGTGGATCGATGGAATGAGGACAAGAACAAAAGAGGTAATGTTCATAATCTTGGGAAATGATTTGATCTTTGATGTTATTCACCATTTGGTGTAAGATAGGTGTAGGCTATTATCAAACAAGAAAAAAAAGAAAAGCCTAGCATGCTTGAGCCGAATGGCATGCTTCTACCAAAGAGGATGGGGTTGACTTGGATCACCTAGTTGTCATAGATTATTTGATGCCAAAATGGTGCAAGTGATTACCTCATCTTGTTTCTAGGTAGATAACATCTTGCAATGGAGTGTGTTGGGAACCGCTTCCCTTCTTGTTTCCTTGTATAGAGTCGGCTATAGGTATTCTAGGACAATTAGATTAGATAGTGACATTTCCTTGTTTCCAAAGCATGTCTCTAGGTGTTCTTATGGGCCGCAAAATGGGAGTAGGGTAGGGATGTTTGTTTGTTTCTTGTTATGGAATGGTAGTTGTCTTAGGTGTTTGGAGTGAGATAGACTTTCCTAATTTGGTGTAATGTTGGAAAGTCCAAGGTGATTGAGACTTGTCATGAAGCTTGAAACCGGCTAAGGTGTGCAAGGGGGTTTCCAACTTAAGTCATGATCATGCTTGGGATTGTGTGAGCTAAGAAGGTAGGTTATTACTTTTATATAACTCTTAGGTGTGTCATGGACTCCTTGTTGTCTTGGGAAGCTTCGGCCGATCATGTGCAAGAGTTTAGAGGGTAGTTGACTTATCTAGAGAAGTAGACTTGGTTGTTTTGTTACCTAGTTTAGTGAAAGTTGTATTCAAGGTGTTAAAGTTGGCTAGTTATAGGTTAAATGTGAAGATCCATGAGGAGTTATCTAGCTAGCCATGTAAGTTTAGATGGTTTAGTTGGTTAGGGTCTTGTTTTGCACATTGTATTTGAGTAGTCATGCATACATGATTATATATATATGTGTGGTGTCGTGTGTCTATATATATATATATATATATATATGCATATGAGTATAGCTTGTGTAGTTCCAAGACAAGTGGCTTTGCTATGATCCAAGACTTTAACACATTATGTTAATCAATCAGCCATTCATGTTAATAGTATTGAGATTGTACATTGTGTTTATTAAGTAGTCTCTAGTTACCCTTTGGTATAGGAATATCATCGGGTCTAGAAATGATGAGAGTCGATTAAGTTTCGTGCCTCTTGATGACGACATTAACATGTATTTTGTTTCTTATGTGCCATGGGTTTGTTTAATGATATCCCATGAGGATCTTTGTGTTCACAAACGTGTGTTAGGGGTGCATTACCATGTGTTAGAGGGTAACAACCTCTTGTAATGTTTGTTCGGTGGCATGTCCGGGTGTTGTATGACTAAACAAGTGTACTGTTTCTGATTAACTCATGCTTTACTAGCTTTGGGGGGTGGGTATAATGCATGGAAATTGTGGAATGATGCACATAAAATGACAATTATAAATGAAAAACGTACCGATGTTGACCGGGTTTATTGACTGTTGTCACATGCTGAGATCTTGAGTATTGGTTGGGTACGATTTGGGTTTGGTGAAATAAGATTTTGTCGCCTACTTCTTTTGTTTGGTGTTATGAGTTTATGTTGGCTCAGATTGTTTGTTATGTTTTGTGCATCAAACCCTAAATTTGTACATGGTATTAGAGCTCTGATTAGCTCTTGATCCTGGTCGGTTTTTGTTTTCCGCTATGTCTAGTAAATGATCTGATCTGGTTTATAGCTCTGGTTCTTGGTTGTGTATAATAGTATATCTGATCTGATATTCATAGATCTGGTCTATTATTCTCGTGTTTGTTGGTTGTTTTAGTTGTGTTAGGGTTTTGGTTGTCAACTATTGTTGATAAAAGACCGGAGCTTGTCTGGTGAGTTTGTTGTTGGACTGGAAGCTTTGCAAAGTTATAAGTCCTTTATGTTCCCCTTGTTTCTTAGTTTTTTATTATTGTTATTGGCTGCTTGGAGGATCTGTAAGTTATCTTCCCCATCTCTGGTTTTTTTGTTGTCTATGCCTAGGCGTCTTGGTCGGGTTAGGGTGGACCGGTATTGATTTGTATTGTGTTGATTGAGAGTATTGTCTGGTTCTTGGTTGTTGTCTACTACTTGTCTTATATATATATAAGTAGTTAATAAAGAGCTCCTGTGTAAAGAACTGCGTGAGCACCTTGAGTGATGAACCCATGAACTGTATCATTGACACGGTTTCGCTCTATTAGGTGTTCTTTGTATGTCTGATTTAGTCTTTGCTAACTGATTTTATTCTGTTTATTGGTTATTGAAGTTGTTTGTCTGTTGTCTTGTTTCATCCTTGTTGTTCTGTGGTATTTGTTTGTTAGTTTGGTTAGTATGGGTGATGCTGTTGTTGTCAATCTAGGGGAGGGACCCCTGTCAATCCAGGTGGTGGGGGCCCTAACCTTGGAGGTGATGCTTTAGTTGGTACATTGGTTAGCAAGTTAGACATCAGCGATCCTTTGTTTCTTCACCCTAGTGATACTTCTAGTTTGTCTATTATCAGTATTAAATTGAAAGGTACTAAGAATTATGTTGTATGGTCTAAATCTATGAAACTTGCTTTACAAGCTAAAAATAAACTAGGTTTCATTGATGGTACTTGTGTTAAATTTGATGATGATGAAGTACTTGCTAATCAATGGGAAAGATATAACTCAGTTGTTTTGTCTAGGTTGATTAATTCTGTATATGAAGAGTTGTACTTAGGTCAGGTTTTTTTCTAAATATGCTAGAGATGTATGGCTTGATCTTAGGGAAACATATGATAAAATTGATGGTTGTGCTATGTTTAATTTGCATCAAAATATTAGTAGTTTAACTTAAAATGGTAGTTTTGTTGCTGAGTATTATAATAAGTTGAATACTATGTGAAAACAATTTGATTCTATAGTTCAATTGTCTATGTGCACTTGTCAAGCCTCTAAAGAATTTAATGATTTTAATAGTCTGATAAAACTTATGCAATTTTTAATGGGGCTTGATGATGTGTACTAGCCAGTTAGAACTACTTTGTTAACCAGTGATCCACTACCCTCAGTAAAAAAACTGTTTTTGTTGTTGTCTCTAGAGAGGAGTATCATAGAGGTACAAGTAGTAGATCAAAGGTTACTAATGTTTCATTTGTTACTAAAACAAGTCAAGTAGTTGATAATAGGAAAAGGGTTAATAACCTAAAGTGCACACATTGTAATATTATTGGACACACTATAGACATATGTTTTGAAATTATTGGATATCCATCATGTGTTCAAAAAAGGGTTAGTAATCAGTTTAATAAAAAACAACAATAATAGAAATCAAAGTAACTGGAGAACAGGTGTGTCTAATAATAATAACAATGTGTGTACAAATGTTTCTTCTGGTTCATCATTTACATCTGAGCAGATCTCTAAGTTGATGAACCTGATAAGTGAGAAATCTGGTGGAGATCCTCAGAGTGCTAATTTGTTTAAGAACTATTCTGATTGTTCTAGTTTGGTAAAATATGCCTTGTTTTTTGGATGGATAATGGATTCTGGGGCAAATTAACATATGGCTGGAAATGATGAACATATGATAAATTGTGTTGATGTGTCTAAGTATAACATGGAAGTTAAACATCAAAATGGTACTAATGCTAAGGTCACTAAGATAGGTGATATTAAGTTAGCTGAAGGTGTGGTGTTAAATGATGTGTTTTTTATACCTGATTATTGTGTTAACTTGGTGTCTATACATAAACTTAATAAGGACAATAAAATAAATGTTTTGTTTAATGAACATCAATGCTATGTTCAGGATTCCAAGTCAAGGAAAGTCCTGGTGACTGGTAGACAGCAGGATAGTTTGTATTTTGTAGGTAAAAATGTTAGTTTTAGCAATATGTGTTTTAATAATATAACTGAACACAGTCTTTGGCACAGTAGACTAGGTCATCCTTCTAGTCAAGTCCTAGCTGTTTTAAAAGATAGTTTGAATGTTGGTGAGTCTAATTCACAGCCTTGTGAAGTTTGTCACAAGGCAAAACAGGTTAGAGTTCCATTCCCTCTTAGTGATCACAAGTCTAAAGTAGTAGGGGATCTCATACATCTTAATGTATGGGGACCTTTCAAGATCACTAGTAGGGAAGGATTTAAGTATTTTCTTACTATGGTTGATGACTATTCTAGGTCTATATGGGTTTATTTGTTAAAAACCAAAGGAGAAGTATTTGAAAATCTTGTAAATTTTTATGAAATGGGTAAGACTCAGTTTTCAAAAAATATCAAAATGTTTAGGAGTGACAATGGAACTGAGTTTATAAATAAACAGATGAATGAGTTTTATAATAAGAAAGGGATTTTACATCAAACCTCTTGTGCTTACACTCCACAACAAAATAGTGGCGTGGAGAGAAAGCATAAGCATAGTGTTCCTCTTAGGTTTTGGTTAGGGGTGTCAATCGTGTCGGGTTGATGGGTTGGCGGGTTTATGGGTTGCGGGTTGGCGGGTGGATGGGTTGAAATGTGCAACCCGAACCCGACCCATATTATTATTCGTGTCAAATATTTCAACCCTAACCCGACCCACATAAAATCCAGGTCAACCTGAAGATGACCGTTTAACCCATATTTTTAAATGAGTCATACATGTTCATGAGTTATAAGCGGGTTGTTGGGTTTGTAAGCGGGTTATCAATAAAATGTTTAATGGTGAGTATATAAGTGTGACAAATAAATAATATATTGTGCCAAAAATAACACAATTATAACTAACCATGTAAATAAAAATGAAAAAAGAAAAACAAAAAATATAATAGATTTTTTTTTTCTAAATACTTAAACGGGTTAACGGGTCAACCCATTTTATATATGCGTCAACCCTAACCCGGCCCATTTTTATTACAGGTCGACCCTAACCCGACCCGTTTTTTTAAACGGGTCGTGTTACTTGACCCAAATCTATTTTTTTCGTGTCGGGTTCGGGTCGGTTTTCAGGTTGTGTCAATAATTTACGCCCCTAGTTTTGGTCTGATTGTGTGCTTACTGCTACTTATCTTATTAAAAGGATTCCCTCATCTGTATTAAATGGTAAGAGTCCCTATGAGTTAGTTGATGGGGTCACCCCCCCCCCCCCACACACACACACTTAGTCACTTAAGAAATTTTGGCTGTTTATGTTTTAAAACTGTTTTAGATGGTCCTGATAAGTTGTGTAGCAGGGCTGATAAAAGTGTTTTGATTGGTTATTCATTTGTAAAAAAAGTTATAAATTGTTTTGTCTAGAAACAAAAAAGGTTGAGTTTTCAAGGGATGTCCAATTTTATGAAAACATTTATCCTTTTAAAACCGAACATAATGAAACTGTTTTTGAAAACCTTAATCACTTAAATTTTGTTGACTGTTTTGAAAATGAAATTTCTTTAAGTGACAATTCAAAACAAAACTTTTTTAACCTTCCCAATGATGAAGAGTGACATATTAGTACTCATGATCACTCACCTGGGGAGCAGTTAGATGACTCTCCCAAGGCTGCTAGTGATGTAGATCATGATCATGATCTTGATCATGATCAGCAACCTAGTAGTACAGTAGGTAGAGGGTCTGACTGCTCTAGCTTCAAGAGATCAAATGATGAGTCTAAGACTCCTGAGGAAAGTAGAACTAATACAATTAGGCAGTCTAGTAGGGAATCTGTGTTACCAAATAATTTTAGTGACTATGTTATAGAGGGAAAAGTTAAGTATGGAGTAGAGAAGGTTGTTAATTACTCTAATATGTTTTGTGAAAATTTAAGTTTTGTATCTAATGTGAATAAATCTCTTGAACCTACATCTTATTATCAAGCTTCTAAAGATCCTAGATGGATAGAAGCTATGAATAATGAGATGGAAGCCTTATACAGAAACAACATTTGGATTGTTACTGATCTACCTCCTGGTAGAAAGGCTACAGGGTGCAAATAGGTCTATAAGATCAAATATAGATCCAATGGAAAGGTTGAAAGATACAAATCTAGGTTGGTAGCCAAAAAGCTACAATCAAAGAGAAGGTTTAGACTTTGGAGAAACCTTTTCTCCTGTTGTTAGGTGTGTTATTAGCTTAGCTGTTCAAAATAATTAGTCACTGTTAGGTGTGTTATTAGCTTAGCTGTTCAAAATAATTGGACGTTGTTTCAACTTGACATGAACAATGCATTTCTGTGTAGTTCTATAACTGAAGATGTTTATATGCAACTTACAGAAGGATATTCCTCTGGAAATGAATCCAAAGTGTGTAAATTAGTAAAATCATTATATGGGCTGAAACAGGCCCCAAGAAAATGGAATGAAAAACTTGTTGATGTTCTAAAAACCATAGGTTTTATCCAAAGTGTGTGTGATTACTCTATGTTTGTTAAATCTCATGAAGATATCTTTGTAGTCTTACTTGTTTATGTAGATGACATAGTTATCACTGGGAACAGTGAACCTGGATTAACAATGTTAAAATGCTTTTAAAAGAAAATTTCCAAATAAAGGATTTGGGAAAGTTAAAATACTTTTTGGGTATAGAAGTGTTATATCCTGAAACTGGTATTTGTTTGAATCAAAGGAAATATTGTCTTGATCTTTTGGCTGAATTTGGGTATCTTGAATGTAAGCATGTTAGTGTTCCCATAATTATATACTTTCAATAAAGAATAAAACTGAGACATTTTTGGAGGATATAACAGGCTTCCAAAAACTCATAGGAAAATTAATTTACTTATCATTAACCCGTCCAGATATTAGCTATGCAGTGTAATTTCTTAGTCAGTTTATGCACAAACCAACAGAAACTGTATTGCAAATTGCTTTGAGACTTCTTAGGTATTTGAAGTTGTCTTTTGAAAAGGGAATTATGTTTAAAAAGAGTAAAGAGTTAGTCTTGTCAGCATACTCTGATGCTGACTGGGCAAAATGTATTGCTACTCATAAATTTGTCACAGGGTTTTGTGTGTTTCTAGGAGACTGTATAGTCTCTTGGAAAAGTAAAAAACAAAACACAGTTGCTTGTTCATCAGCTGAAGCTGAGTACAGAGCAATGTGTTCTACCATTTGTGAATATGGTTGTTCAAATTGCTCGGCGCTCGTGGATCGCTCGTTCGGAAAATGCTCGAAAAATGCTCGCTCGATCTTCCGCCCGGTTGTATATGAGCCGATTGGCTCGGTTCGGTTTGTAAATGAGCCAAGCACGAGCAAAGGTACGCTCGGCTTGGTTCGGCTCGAATAAATTTTTATTTATTTAAATAATAAATATACACACAATTCACAGATAAATTTATGGCTTTATATATAAGATTCTATTGGGTTTGACTCAGTATATGCATACAAAATATAACCAACCCACTTAACTCAATAAAAAAACTAACACTAGATTTAATAGTAAAACAATGAGCTATGAGGTGACAGTCTTGGATTTGACTCAGTATAAATTTATTAGTCGTCCATCGCTAATTGTCGCTTGATATCACACCTACGTCACAATGCATCAATTGTTCTCTAACGTATGCTCATCACCTCACTAACCTCAATCTAAGCCTCATCCTTGGACACTGAGATCTCAATATTAGTGTTACAATCGGACATTTCGACCTTAGTTGTCACCCGACAATGAAAACATCGAAGGAAAAATCCCCATTTTATGATCGTCCATATTACTCTTCGATCGATTCTCGCTCGGCGCTCGCTCAGAAAATTTGCGCTCGAAGAATGCTCGTTCGATTTTTGGCTCGATTGTAAACGAGCCGCTCCGCTCGGTTCGGTTTGTAAACGAGCCAAGCATGAGCAAAGCTCCGCTAGGATCGGCTCGGCTCGTGACCAGCCCTACTTGTGAACTTATTTGTGTTTCAAACTTGTTAAAAAGAGTTAGGCATTAAAAGTAAATTGCCTTTAAGGTTGTTTAGTGATAGTAAATATGCTATTTCTATAGCAGAATATCCTGTGTTTCATGACGATACCAAACATTTCGAGATTGATCTTCATTTTCTAAGAGAAAAAATAACTAATGTTTTTGTTCAGGTTGTCAAAGTTACACCAGATCAGCAGGTAGGTGATATATTCACTAAGGGATTGTATGAGGCTCAGCATTAGTTCTTGTGCAATAAACTTGGTTTAAGTAACATGTTTAGTAATTGAATTAAGGGATGTTAAAATAATATGTGTCATAATATAATTCAATTACTATTATTTATGACTTGTTGGGCTGATAGTGTTTAGTCCATGATTGTTATTGTTTATATGATAGGCTAATCTAAAAGATTAGGCTAATATAAAAGTCTAAGTATGTGGCCCATTATATGAGACCCATTGGCCTTTGGCCTGGGTCATTGATCCAGTTCATATTATCTGGGGTTGTTGAGATATTTTCAGGTTGTTCGTGTTTTATCTTGGCCGTTGGATCAAACGCATCCTGATCGTTCATATGGCATCTTGGGAGAAGCTTCCAGAGTTGAATATAAAAAGAATAGTGTCTCTCTCTTGATTGATTCTTTCAGTCTGTTTTGTTTACTTTCTCTCTCGTTCTCTCATTGATCAGTATTAGGGTTTGTACTTGTATTTGTAAGTCTTTAATATTTTTCTTTGTTCTGTTGATCTGCTGATCTAACTAATCAGCAGATCTTTTAAGACTTTGTATTCATTATAGATCTCAGTGATTTGCTGAGATCTTGGGTATTGGTTGGGTACGATTTGGGTTGGGTGAAATAAGATTTTGTCACCGTTTTGTCGCCTACTTTTTTTTTTTTTGGTGTTATGAGTTTATGTTGGCTCAAATTGTTTGTTATGTTTTGTGTATCAAACCCTAAATTTCTAGGTATGTGAGAAGTTGCATTTCAATAAACCTACCTCACCAACGTTGGCTTGTTCCCGACTACCATTCATGTAGTTTGTCGTTATATTTTATTTTTTACTTGAATTTACCATTTCCCTCAAAAAAGGGAAGGAGATGAAAACAAGATTTTGGATAACAAAATTCTTAGATCTTGTTTATGTAATCGTTAATTTTGACTTTAGGCATATGATAATCATCTGAATAACTGTAGTATTAAGATAGTTTGTTAGTTTGATAACTCGGGTTGGATTGATTGGTGACCCAAATTTTACTTATATCTTTGAGGTTTGATCCTTGCCTATATTTTGATGTGACCGTCAAAGTTGAGATTACTGTTAAAATCCAATTTTTCTAATTTTTTATGAGTGTAAGAACGGAAAAGTATAGTAATTATTGACTAAAAGAGTATCATTTAATCGAATAGAGATAAATGGTAATCGGATGTTAGAGTTTTTTGAAAATTTCTAAACTAAGAAGGTAAATTTTCTTTCTGGTTAAATTATAAGGATATGGATAAGAACTCGGATGCAACAACCTTTTCCACCGGACGGTCCAAACAATATTATCAGATTTGGGCCATTCTATTTCCACCAAAGATCCTACCCAATATTTGCCCAGCCCAGTTCGTATAGTAGTCCATTTAATCAAATTTGGTCCATTCCACCTCCTTGTTTGTTACTTTGTTTATTTATTTTTTGGATATCGATAAAGCAACAAGTAATGTAGTCGGAGTTGTCGTATGGGCCCTTTATTGGGTTGGTCGTTGGGGTCTGTCTATAGTGTGGGGACTCCCCTGGATAGTCATGCAGATATGTTTATTGGCCGTTCAAAAAAAATAATGTACTCGGAGTTGTAGTAAAACGGTTAGAAACATCTTGTTCAAGTTACTAACTAGTTTAATTTGAAAACACAATAAAAAAACAGAATTATTAATTAAAAAAAAGCCCCTACTGTTCATAAAGTTCAATATATATAAGATAATAATTAGTGAGTGATTAATCTATTGCAATATATTATTGAAGTAGTTTAATCTTGGATAAGTCAAGATGTTTCTCACCTTGAATGTATATATTAAGACCAAATATAGTGGAACCGGAGCTCCGCACCCTTCAATTCAAATAAAAGAATTTGATTGGTCCTAAAAAAGAAGAAACTTCCACGTCATGAAAATTTTCACACCAAAGCCCAAAAAAAAAAAAAAAAAAACGCCCAGGGGGTGGTGTTGGGGCATTGTGGGGCGTTTTGGGGCAATCCACGCCCATTTCACATTACCACCACACTCAGTCTAAGGGCCATTGATTGCTTGATGTATGTCATGATAAGTATAAGGTCGGGTATAGTATCTGCCATTGGAAAGCTAATGTAACACCTTTGTCTGGGTCTTTGGGTTCGGGTGACAACTAGTACTGCCTCATAGTAAGAATGCAAGCAGAAACAAAAGAGCATATTCATTGAGTAAAACAAAACTACTTTGTTTGGTGTCATTAAACGAAAATATGTATTGTACGTACTTTATAAGGGTGGGCGGGGTGGTCCGTGATGGTCCTGACCATCACGACCACCGCCCCACGGGCGCGAAAAAGGAGTGTGATCTAATTTTCGTGACAACCATCACTGTCATTCTCCACCTCTGCTTCTCATTCTCCATTCTATTTTTTCCACTTCTGCTTCACCCAAACGCCATAACCACCACCTCTGTTCCTCATCCCCGTCGTCTCAGTTCAAGTTCCGGCTTCAAAGAACACCGCCTCTGGTTAGTGGACTTATTAGAACCTGTATGGAACCACTTCTTGTCCTCCTACTTTGTTGAAGAGAAAGAGACCCACTAGATTAGATATTCCAATCGGGTCGTTGACTTTTTCCGGTGACCGGTCAACACCAGCGGTGGAAGACCAGTGGAAGAAGGTGGAGGTTGATGAAGATTAAATTTATAAAATGTGACGGGTGTGATGACCACCCCATGGTTTTAGTGATGAAATGTGATAGAGTGTGATAGAATGGGGTGACACAATGAAATTGGGTGTGATGGGTGTGACGACGACCCCATCCACCCTAATCAACCAAATCACTCATCGTTGTCTAAAGCCAAACATAAACAAACAGACAAAAATTGTCTCAAACAAATACATTAGATTGTTCTTGAATTAACAATCTAAGGCCATCCGGAGTGGAGGGGGGAAGAGAGGGATGAAGCGCCATGTGACACTTGTGGGGTCCATATGTGAAGGGTGAAAATTGTGGGGAGTGGAAGGGGGAGAAAGGGGGATGAAATGAATAATATTATATTATTTAAATTGTGTTAAAGTTAAAAAAAACAATAAAAAAAACCCCACCAATAAAATCGAGCCACGTGTCCCCCAACCCCCCCCCCCCACGCTGGTGGACTGCTCCCCACCCCAAGGGCTCCCGCCCCCTCCCACGCCCACCCGGGGTGGTGTCCCCCCCCCTTCCCGCCCACTCTGGACGGTCTAAAAAGGCAAGGGACACTAAGGTCATCACCATGAGTCACACTCCTTAGGCTAGTGGGTGTGGAGACCCCAAAAAAGTTGGTGTCTCCATGCCAACTAGGATGCCACATCATCAAGCTCCATTTTTCTCTTACTTAAACCAAGAGTGGGGTGTGGAGACACCACAAGGTTCATATATCTTGCATTATATAATTTTTTTTTTTAATTTTAAACAATTTCTTCTTTTATTTACATTTTAAAAATGGATAAATTAATTTCACAAAGAGCTATATACAGCCCACACAATCTGTTACTGCTTTACAATAACACAAAAGAAACTCTATAACACAAAAGAAACTCTAATTGTGTCATCATTTTCTCACAACCAACACAACCATTGGATGACAACCACCACCACTTTAACCAAGATCTGCTGATTCGCTACCATCCTCTTCATCCGGGGCGAACACCACCAAAACTCGCCGATCTCCTACTCGACAGTCGTACCTTTCTCCGGCGATTGCTGCGACCACCATTTTACACCGCCAACTGCCGCTTGCCACACCTCCCACTAAACCTCCTCCACCCTTGAAAACCTGGGACGGAGACGTTGCTTTTTATACCGTTGTGCAACGTTCGAAAAAAAAAAGAAAAAAAAGGAAAAGATGTGATTGGCTCGTCCCGGGCGTTATGGTGGAGACGAGGACGGAGGAGGGGGCGGTGTTGAGACGGTGGGATGGCCAAAAAGTGGTGGGACGGGGGGTTGCCCCGTCTGTATACCCACTAGTCTTAGCTTCCTGGTCAGCATTTCTAATTACCACATGTTAGAAAACAAATGTCAGCTTATAAAAGCTGATAAGTCCTTAAATAAGACACTTATTTTTTCTTTAAGTTTCTCCTTCGGTTCCTATAACGAGTGCTGATATACCATAACGAATCAAACCAAAACCGATCGACTTCATGTCGAGCAGTGTGGTCGATTCGGATTGAACAACGTCGAAAAGGAGTTGTATTAAAAATAGTGTTTTTCATCATAAACTATAGTTACTGTCCATTACGTACCATATACCGGTGTCACAACGAACCAAGCCGATACATACTGAACAACATTGTTACTGACATCAATATTATCGAAACCATTACCACTATTTGTTTTATGGTTTATGATGTATATAAAACATGCAAACACGACTTTATTTTATAGTTCTCTTTCGGTTGCTGATACTGTGTGTCGGTCTATACAAATACCATAATAAACCAAACTGATACTGGTCAAATTCCCGCTGCAACACATCAGGGAGGAATCCTTTGCAGAAATAGTAGACTTTTGGTTTTACAAAGTGCAATTGGTAGCCATGCAAGAAAAAAAGTGAAAATGGTGATGTAGCTGAACCAATCAGCGACATCAACCCTATGGTTCTTGCCAATCATTTGCAGCTGGTACGTGTGCAAGAGTTGTCCCTGATGTCGCTGATTCAAACTAAGGCATCAATGAAGTCGCTTATTGATAGTGAGGCATCACTGATGTCGTTGAACCAATGTGAGACATCACTTATTAGATGTTTTCTACAAGTGCATGCCAGTTCGTACCAGGGTCCAACATCGTAACTTTAATTAATAAAGATTATTTAATAAAAATTAATGTTTAGGATTTTTTTTAATTTAATAAATAATTTAGGATTATTACATTACTTAATAATACTAAATTTATTTAAAACGAATAATCTTTAATGTTTAATAATAGTAAATAAATGTAATAATGATAAATTTATTTAAAACGAATAATGCAATGTAATTTACCAACTATTTTTTAAACTAGTCAAACTATACAATCTACCGAGTTACAAAACAATCTATTTCCGAGAACACCAATTCCAATATTCTCCCTCGACATTCTCCCAATCCTTAAACTCAGGACCGCATTCATATTCAAAACCCATTTGGCCCAATCTTTAAGTTTATCGATGTGTTGAACATGGGTACCAAATCTTAAAGGGTACCCATGATCAGCCAGATTACCCTGGCAAGAGGAGCAGGAGCAGCTACATCCGATATCCCCGACGTCGCTAATGACTGAGCGTGTTTCTTCAACATCGGAGGGCCTTGCGCTGAAAGCGCAGAAGGATTAAGTGCGATTAACTTTGCTGCTAAAATTAGTAGCTTTGATGAATCCACCACCTTCAATTTCCGAGAACACCAATTCCAACTTTAAAAGGGAAACAAGGGCGTAACTCTAAAATATAACCGAAGAGTCAGCGCCCTCACTAGCTTAGGTGCCAGAAGCTTCTCCTCAACCACCTAACTTTTTCCGCTTCATATAGAGCAGATGATGGTTTGTCGTATGAATGTGTTCAACTTTCATCTTAAAAGAGTATCAGGGCACCTTCCAAAAGATACCAACGTTTGCCTAGAAAAGTTTCATCTTGAAACATTTCAATCTCATTAGTCATGGAAGGGCCACTTGTAGGGCACATTACCCCGACAAAAGAACAGGGTTTGCCTGGAAAGTTGAACCTCCTAGAGAGAAAATTGGCATACCTGGGAGTGCAACACTGGAGATTGTTACCACCAACGCAAACCAACTCTCTAATATTATAAACTACAATATCAATGTTGCATTCTACACGTGTTATACCACGTGCAAATGTAACATCAATCCAAGTAGCTTCATGCAGATGTAACACCGATCCAAAGACACTAAAAACCCTCCATGCATCACCGCTTTTTTGGACCCCAGAAAAACGATGCAAGGCGGGGGATGAAACAGGGAGGATGCTTTTAAACATGTATGATACAAGTTTAAAACCAAACACTCCCCCGCCCAATACTATTATACTCCATGCAGATGTAACATCGATCAAAAAACACTAAAAAAACCATACCATCCAAAACATCTACCATAGTATTTTGCTAATAGTGGAAAATTTTTTTTTGGAATGAAGAGAATGTTGCATCTGATGAGCCATTTTATCTTGCCCGACAATGTGAATGAAGTTGCTACTTCATTCTAAGGCTTCAGTGAGAAGCCTTAGAATCAACAGCGACATCAGTGATGCCTTAGTTTTGATCAGTGACTTCATCAGACAAGTCCTTACACACGTAGCAGCTGCAAATGATTGGCAAGAACCATAGGGTTGATGTCGCTGATTGGTTCAGCTACATCACCATTTTCACTTTTTTTCTTGCATGGCTACCAATTGCACTTTGTAAAACCAAAAGTCTACTATTTCTATTTCTGCAAAGGATTCCATCAGGGAGTCCTACAACATATTACTACACGGATGAATACGCACACATAGGAGCCCATCTTCAAGTACATAATATGTCTGCATTTAATGTACATTTTCACACCTATTTGTTGCACCCCTGGTATAATACGATCCAATGACAGAGCATTTGTATTCTAAGACCACAAATGTCATATTAGGCTTGAAATGCTTGCGGTGTAAAACTGTAAACAAAGGTTTAGTTGCTTACTAATAGAAATTGTTGTAGACAGAAAAACTTGAGAATGAATATATTAAACTACTAACATGAATATATTAAACTACTAACATAGAAAAAAAAGGGTTTGTAATAGGCCGCACTCTGCAAACATTTTGGTCTACAGATATCCTTGATTCAATAAAATTAATGCCTTGTATAGTTACTGGAAAGATTTATACCACTCCTATGGGCAAACCTAGTATGTATGGTGTTTCATATTCATTTTTATAGGTGTCTTACTGTTTCTTTTAACCCTCAAGATTTTAAATTTATTTAAAATAAGATGAATCTATAACTGTTGCATATAGAAAACAAAGTGAGCATGTGACCAAAACGACCTAATTAGGAGAAAGAAGGGTGCAAGGGTGAATTATTCCTCTAACAGTGTCGCCGCTATTGCCATTAGTACAATTAAATATTTAAATCCTGACCCCTAGATTAATCCATCATCCAATGGCCAGATTATGTTACTTTTGAGCCAGACACGGATTAGAACAATAGTGGCGACATACTAGATGTCGCCGCCATTGCTTGGTTTTCTTGTAGTGTATACCGAAAATTTAGATCACCAAAAACCAAACCCTGTGGAGAAAAATCGTTCACCACGGCACCTTTATATGCATTTTACCGTAGAAAGTGTTAGTAATTCCTAGAACCGAGTATTAATGCAATTTACAAATGGGTAATAAAACATAACATTACGCATCAAAACAAACCCTTTGGGATTAAGACCACAATGCAATATCTACTTGTAAAAGAAAAAAAAAACACATAAAACATGCATCTAGTAGATTTCAGTTATTAGAAACAAAAAATCTAAGTACAGACTTATATGGCAAAGAATTGAAACACATTTCCTGGAATAAACTGTAATCGAATTCTCAACTTCATTATCATTTATTCAAACAAGAAAATAAACCCTACCACAAACAAAGTCTAAAAAACAAACACTTACAGATTACATATTCTTGCAACATTTTGTACTGATCAAAGAGAAAATCTTCTACGAATCGGTTGGGGTTGACAAATTCAAGCTGTCGAATCCTCGGGTTTGTTAATGATACCCGGAGGAGAAACGGGCAGTCTGGACATGAACTTTGGAGTGTGAATTCCCTCTTCTTCAAAGTTAAGCGAGTAGCTTAGAGGATCGTAGCTAAATTCGGTTGAGGAACGATGTCGATGGTGACGGGTGATGGTCTGCTTGCAACCTTCGCAATCCAAGAGTGTGGGTAGTTCATTGATCTTGAGTTTCGATCGTAAAAAGGTTGAAGGTGATTTTTTTGTTGGTGTTATCTTGAGCGTTGGCTTTGTCTTCCTTCTTTTGTCTTGAGATGGAGATGACGGGTTGTGAGCGTTCTCCATGGTTGTTGCAGAGATAGGGTGTGGTGATTAGGTTTAGGGTTTGGAAAAAGGAAGATGGGTGTGGCCGTTGGATTGTTTTCAAAATGATCATTTACCGAGTATAAAAAGAAAAAAACCTTAAGGTAACTTGTTTTAAAATAATTATTATTTACGGAGAGCAGCCAAAAATTATTTCTAGAGTGTTCTTTCGTAGATTATCACTAACTAGGCTGATAATCGGACGCGCGTTGCGCGTTGGTGTAATATGCTTGTAATGTAAATTTTTTTGTGTTGGGACTATGACGTAGTGTTTGTTTATTTAACAAAATATGTTTTGTTAGTTATATAGAAAGTTTGATATAAAACATAAATGTCATCTGTATTAATATGTTGCAGTTATGGATTATTACTGCCTCAACATTTATTGATACGAATGATAACCTTTTGTACTTGGACATACGTTTTGTAGTAATAAATAGCCTTTAATTTGTAGACAGTTGGTATACATTTATGGCAAAAGGCCTATTAAGAAGCTGAATTTGTATTGTTTTTTCACTTGTTTTGGTTTCAAAGATATGGGGTCTAGAACACGATCTGTACCAGCAGTTAGAACCTTTAAGGTTGGTGTGAATGGAAAGGTGTATTGTAACCATAACCTGCTGGCAGCCCTGAGGCTAGGTGGAAGTTGCAGTGCGAGACCGGGTGAGGAGTTCTATGAATGCCCGTATGCATTGGTATGTTATGTGGTTGGTGTATTTTTTGTTATAAGCATGACTAATAAATTTTATTTTTATATTGGCAGGGAAGGTACCACTGTGATCTGTTTGTATGGAAGTATGAGGTTGAGAATGTGATGTTGGAATCAAGCGAAAGAGGTATTCACCATCGCGCGTTGCGCGAGTACAACACAGCTTTGCGGGAACGACACTAACACGCGAGTACAATATGGCTTCGCAGAGACACCCGTTGACGGGGAAAGAACCCAACTAAAAGAGTAAGCACGTTGATTGCTACCTAAGTGAGGGGCAACTTGGATACACGAAGATACAGTAATCAAAATTGTATTAGACAACTAAACATATGAGATCATATCTGCTATTCTATTTCAAAATAATATTCAGCTTGAAGTCAATAATAAAAAAGACAATAATAACAATCAAACTAATTTGATGTTGTGAAGTTATTAAACCGAATAAGCTTAAATGATTCGAACGACGACTCAGCGGCGGAGTCAGACTTTAGAGGTCGAATCCAACGTTGTATTTCCAGTGAGGGTTGGCTTTTGTAGGTCGCTCGAATAAAGATCGTTGAGCCACCTGAGACTAACCAACATCAAGGGGACCCATATAAACCACTCAGTAACATCATTCCTCAGCCTACTCTTGGCCCATAAAATGCTTAAAACTTTAAGGTCAATTAACAGCTTTTGTAGGGGAAACTGACTTTTGGTTAATCATTACAGCGTTTATCGCTCTATCTTCAACGAACATAAGAACATAACCAACAAAACAACAGAAACCCAAATGTTAAGTATGCAACCACCTTAACCAAGTATTAATCGTTAGTTGTTAGCAATAGGCGCATATAGAAAAAATATCTCTGCAACCATCTGAAACTGGTCGGGCGTCGTGTTAGTGCAAATCGATTCTATATTGGTTTCATTCGCTCAAATCTTGGGCAATATCAACCTAAAAACTGGAAAAACAAACACTTATAGTCGTCACATGATTACTTTTATGCGAAAACTGTCGGCAAAAGAAGACGACTACCAAAATTAAAATTTCAAGTTCTTAGATGAGTTTCACAATACACAAATAGCATTGGTTCATGACTCCTAAGATAATGATTATGAATTTTACAATACACAAATAACATCGGTTCATGACTCCTAAGATAATAGTTAATCATTACAGTGGCTGCCCTTTATTTGACACATGTATCCTATTTCCTTTTTGTCGCTCACGTAATACCTTTTTGTCAACATATGTGACCTAGTATGTAGTGATTATCCTATATTTTTCTCAACTATTTTTGAAGCTCTTCTAATAGTCCCTCTCATAGATAGTTAATTCTTCTAGACCTTTTTAACCTGTTCACTTGCCACCTTCTAACTAATGCCTTTTGATTCAACCTCCGTGACTCGCTAAAAAGGGGAATATCACATCATAAGATCCTTAAGTACAATACAATACACTTACTTCCACCTGTTGCTGTAGTGATTGAATGTAGTTGATTATCTCATAAAAAACCAATGCTTTCCCAGTAACCTAGCGTATGCTATAAAGTAACAACAAATAACTCCCACTGATAGGAAAACGGAAGCTGTTGGACCCTTCATTCATAACAGTAGCAATTGCAGCCACAGTGCCAACGCTACTGGTTTAATAACGCCTCATATCTCATCGCAATGGCAGATCAGTCCTAAAGTTATACCAATCATATCTGCAGCTCCTACGAATTTGTTAATGCGTTTTAGTCATCACCATCACATGAGTAATACCTTAGGTTGCTTACCATTTCGTCAGCCAATTTCGGCATTTCCAGTCATTCATTACCTTTCGCTTGACTTTGATAAAAAAGTTTCTAATGAACTGATCGCTCATGTTATGCAGCTATCGCATCATCACCAACTACTATCTATGCAGTCACAGTTGTCCTTACTTAACAACATCCACATATTATCGCCATTCAAGACACACTACTGCCAATTATTAGCAACCATCTGTCACAACGTGTCGACGTCTTAACCTGACTTCCTAACCTCAGTTGATTGTTGAAGCAGTATGAACAGTACCTATTTTATTTCTGCTGGGTATTTTAGACAGCCTGGAGATTGGACGTCACGCTAGCCACCGCCTAACTATTACCGCCACCATCATACACCGCCAGCGTTATTAGGCGAATAAGCGCCTATGCGCCTAGGTGAATAGGCGCATAGGCGAACCAAATGCCTAGGGGCCTAAACGCCTAAACAAATAAGTTTCTATGCGCCTATTCGCCTAAGCAAATAAACACCTACAACCAAACTGGCCAAAGTGCGCAGCTTTAGGGCTGCCAATTAGGTGCCTTTGCTTCGCTTAGGAGCGAGGCGCATTTGATTCGCTTAGGAGCGAGGCATTTGACTCGCTTAGGCGCGTAGGTTCTTAGCATTAACCATTTTACTATTACTTTTGTGATGTCATTTGCTGATGACAAAGCTGGATCTATATCCAATATCAAGTCGCTGATACCACTTCCCAACAATCTTCGTAACCTTTAGGCTACCTACAAAGCGACCGCTGAATGAATCAGCAACTTTCAGAGGCAATTAACAGTTGCTTAGAAGTATTCAATCACTGCAAAATCAATAATCTATGTAACCATTAGCCAGCCTACTAAGCGACCCGCTGCACACATCAATAACTCTTAGTGACTATTAACAGTTGCTTAGACTAATTCCACCACCTCAAATCACCCAAATATCACCATAGAAGGTACTACTGCTTCCGAATCTACCATATTACTAATTGATGCTAACCTTAAGTGACCCAAATATCACTATAAAAGGTAAGTAACAGTGGGAATCCATCACATTGCTAATCCAAACTGCTTGATCTTTAATCTCCTGAAGCATCATATAAGGTACATTGCCCGGAAACCGGTCCGAATAGCGACAGAACCAAAAAAAAGCCGGCTCTGGTTCACTGCAAGCAAATCATGCAACCCAGAGAAGGCGATGATCCGATTCCTGGCTCAACCGATCCCAAAAACATTGAGCCTAAGCATTCTGTATACAACTGTACAACCGCTTATTCAACATATTCACATACCAAAAACAAAGACTTTCATCGCAACAAATCCAACCGTAAGCCATCAAAAAAGAAAAAACAAAATATTCTACTTCTGTTTTTTTTAGCAAAATAATTAAACGCTTGTATAACAACCTACACCATACTATGTTGCAATACTTATAATGTTTAACAAAACACACCATGAACATTAACACCTATCTAACAACACAAACTAACATTTGAAAACATACCGACATAAACAGCAGCAAAATCCGCAACAAAAACCTGTAACAAACATAAACTGATCATTACACAACAATCATAAAAACATAAAAAAATTTTGAGAATTCTAAACCTATACTTTGCAAGAACATACACAAAACATAAAAAACATAACAAATTTACATCATTACACAATAATCATAAAAACCTCATAAAATTCTGACTCAAACATATACTTTGCACAAACTTAGTCAAAAACTAATTCATAAAACTTCAAACAACTAAAAAATTAAGAAACATAAAAACCATAAGAAATTTACAAACAAAATAAAACCATTTGACCAAAACTATAACATACAGACCGATTGTTAAAAAACAAACTCAACCTTCACCACAAACTCACATGCAAGCAAATAAAACACCAACATTTGGCTAAAAACATAACACACAGCATTTACCGATTGATCAATTTGAAAAATTCATCAAATTTGACACATGTTTGATCATTAGATGACCCCAAAAACAACAAAAGACCAGTTAAAAATAGACAAAGAAGACGCATTTATCATGTGATTGTTATAAAATACGCTGAACTACCTGCCACTTGAACGCTGGTGTGCAATGAAGAAAAAACCGTGAGAAGAAGTTTAAGAAATGACATGCAAATTGTTTTGTATGTGAATAAACATTATAACAATAGATACGCAGGTGGAAAACAGATGTACACTCTACTGGAAAGCCACGTGTCAAGGCAACTTTAAAAAAAAAAAAAAAAACCCACCGGCCTAATACTCCAGGATTCGAACCGGCGCCTTTTGCAAAACACACACCCAACCCAACCACCATGCCATAAGAGAATACTTGATTTCATACCACAAACAATAATACTTATTAGCTGACAAAACAGATCAGATTTAATTTCACTGTTCAAATCACAAGCTCAATTATTATTATATAATTTTTAAATTTTTCTCACTAAATTTTTCATTTTTCTTTCGTAAATTATCACTGAAGTTCATGCTTTCCCGCTGTAGAAAACTTAGGGTTTCTAAATACAATAACAATCAACACAACAATCACAACCAAATAACAAGAACATAAGAAAATAACGACTGAAAAGAGGTGACAAAATCTATTATTATCGAACCCAAATCAGTACCCCCCAATACCCAAAAGTCTCAGCAAATCACTGAGACTTAATCAATCAAACTGTTCAATACAATATCTTCTGCTGATTGATAAGATCAGCAAACGATGATAAGAAATAATACACAGACTTACAGACTTATGAAGAACACAATACAAAGACGAGAGAAACCCTAATCACAAGACTAACAATGACGAACAGTCCAGCAGATGAGAATAAAAGAGCTTATATAAGCTCGTCTGGAATGTTCCACCAACTTGCAAGATCCACTACAACAAAAATGGCTTTTAAGGACCTTTTGTGTGGGACGCTTGTAAAATAGGGTCCTAAAAACTATTTAATAGGACGAATGAATTTATGGGGTCCTTTTATAATATACACTACTAAACCTATGTCCTAAAAAGCTATTTAATAAGATGGATGATTTTTTGGGGTCCTATTATCATATAACTTAATAAGACCCTTAAAATGTAGATCTTAATAAAGTAATTTATAAGACATTTAATTGTTGGTGTCCCATTATGTGGTAACGTAATAGGACACTTGATCACCAGGGTCCTATTATAACAAAACTTAATACGACACTCTGTAGTTAAGTCATAAATGTTTGATGTTATAGGACCCTTTCTAGTCGAAGTCATATTAGAGCATAACTTAATATGACACTTGACGCGTGTGTCTTATAACTTTAACCTTTATAGGACGCCTAATAATTGTGGTGTTATTATAATCCACCATAATAGGACACATGATATTTGAGTCATAAAACATCAGTTTTATAGGACGCTTATTCGCTAGAGTTTTATTATAACATAATTTAATAGGACACTTAACACTTGGGTCATATAACTTTAACCTTTATAGGACGCTTAATCATAGTGGTGTTATTATAATACACCGTAATAGGACACTTGATATTTGACTCAAAAAACATCAGTTTTATAAGACGATTATTCGCTAGAGTTTTTTTTATTATAACATAATTTAACTGGACACTTGACACATGGGTTTTATAACTTTAACCTTTATAGTGGTGGTGGTGGTCAGTGGTGGTGGTGGTGGTTGTGGACGGTGGTGATGGTGGATGGTGGTGGTAGGTGGTGGGTGCCGTGGTAAGTGACGATGGTGGTGGACGGTTGATGATGGTGGTGGTGGTAGGAGGTGGGTGTTGGTGGTGGTGGTGGTAAACGGTGGTAATGGTGGTGGTGGGTGGTGGTGGTAGTAGATGGTGGTAGACGGTGGTAATGGTGGACGGTGGGTGGTGGTGGTGATGGTGGTAGACGATGGTGATGGTTGACGGTGGGTGGTGGACATTGGTAGTGGTGGTGGACGGTGGGTGGTGGCGTTTAACTCTCTCCAGACATTAGAAGATCTTAGAAGTGGTTGGGCCAAGTCTGCGATAAAACAAACACTCTGCAGAAACTCATGTCAACGTGTGATCTGCGCGACGCAGATAGAAGAGCTTCCGCATAGCTTTTACAGAAACACCACCTAAACATTGCAATTCATCGTTTGATTCTCGGATTGAGTTTCACGACAACATGTTGTCGAATGGGTTTGATAGTTTTTGACCATTGGGTTGGTCAAACGCGACAAATAACACTGCATGATTAAATAAAAAAAAGTTTTAAAATACACAAAAGTAGGTGCTATTAGCGTTTTGATGGTTCTAGGCTACTTGTGAGTGAATTTGACATAACACCAAATAATTGGATGAAGCTACACTACAAAAAAATTGTCATTTGGTGACACACTTTTTTTTAATGACATTTTACTTCTTGCCGCTAACACCTTTTTTAATGTCAATTTCGACTTTTATTGGCATTTTACTTTTTTACATGTCTAAAACATTTTAGCGCTTGTTTTAAAATTTTCATATTTCCCACCTGGACCTTTTCAATGAAATAACTCCCAACCTTAATTAAATTACCCCGTCCCTAAAGTTTTCAGATTTTTTGAAACCCTAATCCCTAATAGTTTTTTCTCCTGTTAAAAATGATCTAGCAATCAAATTCGAGTGTCTACTCTCTTCCCAATCACTCTGTTTCATTCTTTGAAACCCTGGCAGTCTTATTACGGATTTAATTCATCAACAACAAGAAGCATATGTAGCAGGTTTGTTGTATCGTTATGGCTTTTAAATCCCAAAATTCTACTAACTGGTTATTCTTCTTTATATTATTTGATTTCTATCTCTTTGTTCGTCACGTGAATCGATTGCTTATTTGATTTGAGTTATTATCACATACAGCAAAATGAAGATGAATGTCCTGTGAAAACATTGAAAGGGGCTTTCTTCTAAATCGAAGTAAAACTAAAAGACACAGTTCGTCTCGTTTCAGTTCTACTTGTTTATATATATCTTTTTCGAATAATATGTGTAATTGATTAAGAGTTATGTTTTTTGGGTTATTTGATATGAAGGTTATCTCTATGATTTTGAAAGCATGATTTTTTTGCCTCTGGAACTATGAAATTTATTTTTTAGAGGTTAAGAATGTGAAATTTACTTAATAGAACAATCTTGTCTTTATAGCTATCAATTTAGTCGAAAAACCTTCAAGAATAGATGTCTTATGAATTGCGTAATCTGTTGTTTTTAGGATATATAATATATATATTAAGAAACTAGTTTAAGTGGTTTATAATTGTTAATTCATTGGTATTGAATGTGAAGCTGATGTTTCGGACAAACAAGAAAGTAGTAACCGCCTATTTGCTTGAGTTGTTTATGCACGTCCATGCTGTAGATTTTTGTTAACATTTGTGTATGAATTTAGTAGTTATCATATGCTGGGCATGTTGGATTGTTTTTTAAACTTTCTGATGGGATATATGGAGTAATTCAAAATGATTATTATATGTTGCTCTGAAAATTCAAAAGAATCTAAGAAAAATGTAGACCAAGAAGGGACTTTCCTAATTGTTTAGGACCAACAGTTCAACTCATGTTGCGCCTCATTTTGCCAAACAATTTGCTTACCATCAAGTCCTTCAGTTTAGGCGATCTTTAAGTCTCTTCTTATGAATATCATTTTGTAGGTTCGCTTAATTTTTAGTTTGGAGTTTTTTAGTTCCCCTCCTCATCACTTGTTGGTGCATATTTGATGCTCTTTATAGTATTGATACACTAGGTGGTTTTTTCTTTATTTGTTTAGATTAGATATGAGATAATCAGTTTGTTAATTTTTTGTATAAGTTCACATATGTTTGGGTTTGATTTGAAATTCAAAAATGAAAATCTTTGATGTGGATTATTAACTAACATTTTTTCTGTTTATTCTGGACAATTACCAGATTCTCTTAAGAGGATGACAAAACTTTGAACATTATACCAAGTGTCTTTCATCACTGAAAGAGGTAGGCATGCCACCCCTCAGGTATGCTAACTATTGGTTACGCCACTACCCAGTGCTTCAATTGCTTTTTAATTTCGATTCACTTTGACTAGATACATTAAAAATAAACTTGAGTAGTACCTAGAATAGCTAACTTACTTGATTCTTGAACCTTTCTATATGTTGACATGTGCATAAAACTTATTCGGACAATAACTGTTTTAGTTATGCCTTATTTTAGTTTTGTTGCTATATATCAACTCTTTATAGATATATTTTTCCGTTAAAATTTAGTTTTGATTTGATGCATAGAACAACTAGGAATTGAAAGAAAGCGTATTGTTCCTGTACTGAAAGGTTATTAGTATAGAATAATAAACAGCTGCATAGAACAACTAGGAATTGAAAGAAAGCGTACTATTCCTGTACTGAAAGGTTATTAGTATAGAATAATAATGTTTATTCATACTTTTGTTAATAGTACCCCTTATATATTCATATACATATCTTTTCTATGTGTTCTAGATGCTGATAAAAATACATATCTTATTTTTGTTACTATATCTAATACAAGCACAGATGCAACATCTTAGTTCTAATCTTCCCAAGGGTTTGATCAATAAGCCTGGACCAAATGATGTTTTTTTTCAAAAGTAACGGGTAAATATCGAAATGATGATGCAGTCATGTACGGTCTGGGTGTTCATGCTTCTGATGTTTGGGGTGTAAACAAGTCGTAGAGAAAATATCCAATTGAAGTCTAAATGTGAAGAACTTACTAGTACTGTGGTCCGGCTACAAGCCCAGGTATCGGAGATTAGAGGGTGTACGGATGGTCCTAGTGTACCACCTCTTACATCACCACATTTCCCTATTGCAACCAATGGACCTTCAAGTTTACGGGTATTTCTTTATTATTATTTTTTTGTGAAATGTTACTTGTACTATTGTGACTAGAGTTTGATATATGTTTGTTGAAAACTAAAATCTAGGTGGGAGATGAAGTTGTCCTCAAAAACATTCTAAACTCTACCGAGATTGTAGCAAGAGGATGGGTGAAGAGCTTGGTCCCAAATGAGCTAGTTTGTGGTACAGAGATTGGACAAGAGTGGTGTGATGTAATCGTTCAAGTAGCAATAAAAATAGATGAAAAGTTGGTGAGACCATATGGGTTATTTTCCACAATTCAAGATTGTATTGGTGTCTCCTTTACATGGCCTTATCCTTTCATCTTGGTATGTACGTATTTATTAATGTGATACGAATAATTTTAATAATCTGGAATTTATGCTTATACATGGATGGTTTATTTGTAGGTAGTTCGTGAGGATTGAGGACGCATGATGACTCATGATTCTATGCTGCTTGTTTCTTTCATTGCTTTTAATTTCTTTGTTAAATGTTACAGGACTTTATGTTGGATAATGCTATAACTTATTTATGTTCAGTATTTTTGTTATGAGTATGGTTATTTGAAATATAATAAAGTTTTTTTTCTTACATTAGTTGATGTTATATACAGTATATCATAAAATTGTGTGTGTATGTTTAAAAAACGTTGTATCATATGGCTTGTTAGGACTTGAAATTTTGTCCTATTAAACTTGTTAGAGCGTTGTAAAAGTGTTCGAATATGCTCTTTCTTAGGACGCTATATTGTTTGTTCATTGACATATTATGCAACCATAAAACTGGTTTCATAATCTTATTTGAGATATTAGGACCCTTTTTTTGGTATTAATGCTCCTATAATGTTATATCATAAGGGTCCTATAAATTGTTTTTTAGGACTCTTGTATGTGTATTAAAAGATTAAAATTAGGTAAGCACATGTTAAAACCTTATAAAAGTGTCCTAATAGGTTTTATTAGGAGTTTTTTTGGGACATATTATGCGACCATAAAATGGGGTTTCATAATCTTATTTGAGATATTAGGACGCTTTTTAAGTTTTGTGACTTATTACAACCCCCTTACATGAAACGCTTCTACCGTTGGTCCTAATAAATAAAAGGTCCTATAAAATAACGTTTTAGGACGCTTTTGTGTGTACTAAAAACCCATTTTTGTTGTAGTGATCAACGATCCACAAGCTCTTAATCCAACGATTGATGCTTCACACGACTAATATGTTATAACAACCTGGACTTTGACTTTCTCTTGGTCTGATATAATTAATCCAACACATGTCCATAAGCCCAAGATAATATAGCCCAATAACCTGAAAAACACTCAACAACATATAAGCCCAAAGTAACATATTAATCTTTAATACTTGAATTATAGACATTATATATGTTTACATGCCCTTTAATTCAAGTACTAAACATGTCTTTCATACCAAGTTTTTCACACAGAATATCATGTTGCTGTTTATCAAGACCTTTTGTAAATATATATGCTATTTGATCCAAAGAATCAACCTTAACAGTTTTAACAACTCCATTAGAGATCTTCTCCCTAATAAACTGTATATCAATTTCAAAATGCTTGGTCTTATCATGAAAATCCAGGATTTGCAGCTATAGAAATACTCCATCCGTCCCAATTTAAATGTCCTTATTTCCTTTTTTGTTTGTCCTAAATTAAATGTCTCTTTCCATAAATAGAAATATAATTTCCAGTTTTGCCCATAAAAGACAAAACACAATCACCACTTTTGAGGATATTATTGTCATTTTATCACATACAAACAAAAAATTTCTTAAAATGTGTGTTTTTAGACATGGGACATTTAAATTGGGATGGAGGGAGTAGTAGCTTTGCTATCACTATGCAAATCTATTCGCAACTCAACTTGTACATTAAGTTCACTCAACAGATTTTTTAACCAAATTATCTCACAAGTTTTGGTAATGACAGTGCTCTATACTCAGCTTCAGCTGAGGATCTAGAAACTGTGCTCTGCTTCTTGCTCTTCAAAAGAGACAAGAGAGTCTCCAAGAAAAAAAACAGAATCCAGTTATGGATTTTCTAAACACAGGGCATTTCGCCCAATCAGCATCAACAAAAGTGCTGAGATTAAAACTACTTGACTTTCTAAACATTATCCCTTTGCATGCGGATAATTTTAGATACCTTAAAAGTCTAAGAGCAACTTGAAGATGCCCTTGTGTTGGTTTGTGCATAAATTGACTCAAGTATTGCACACAATAACTAATATCAGGCCTAGTTAAAGACAAGTATATAAGTTTTCCAACAAGTTTTTGGAAACCTGTTATATCTTTTAACAACACTTCATATTTTTTATTTTTTGTTGAAACTATATAATGTTGTTCTATGGGTGTATTCACAGGTTTGCACCCAAGATACCCAAACTCATTTAACAACTCAAGACAATATTTCCTCTATGACAAACAAATACATCATTATCATATAGAACCTCAATTTCTAAAAAATATTTTAGTTTCCCCAAATCCTTTATTTGAAAATTGGTTCTAAGAACATCCTTAACATGACTGACTTCTTTATCACAACTGCCAGTAACAATAATATCATCAACATATACCAATAACACAACAAACACATCCTTGTTTGACTTAACAAACAATGAATGATCACATATGCTTTGAACAAATCCCATACTTAATAACACAGAAGTCAATTTTTCATTCCATTTTCTAGGTGCCTATTTAAGGCCATACAAAGACTTCACTAATTTACAAACCTTTTGTTCATTTTTTGAATAATAATCTTCTGGTAAGGTCATATACACATCTTCTGTGATTGAACCATACAAGAAGGAATTATTAATATCTAACTGAAATAAAGACCAATTATTCTAACAAGCAAGACTCAATACACATCTGATAGTGATCATTTTAACAACTGGAGAGAATGTTTCTCCAAAATCCAGGCCCTCTCTTTGATTATAACATTTGGCTAGAAGTCTGGCCTTATACCTCTCAATCTCACCATTAGACTTATACTTAACCTTATATACCCATTTACATCCTATAGGTTTTCTACCTTTAGGAAGATCAGTTAAAATCCAGGTTTGATTCCTATGAAGAGCTTCCATTTCATTATTCATAGCCTCTACTCATTTGGGATTTTTAGAGGCTTCTAAATAACTACTGAGCTCAATAGCTTTATTAAGACTAGAGACAAAACAATAATTTTCAGAGGATAAAACAGAATAATTAACTTTTTCCACACCATACTTAACTTTACCCTCTATAACAAAATCATCAAACCTTTTAGGTAAGACAGAACTTCTAACAGACCTTCTAGACTCAACTCTTTGTCCCTCAGGAGTATAGTTCTCATCAGTTGAACCCTCAACTCTATTAAAGAGATCAGTCCCTCTAACCCCTTCACTACCAGGCTGTTGATCAGGCTGATCTACCTCCTTGGTAGTTATGGGAAAGTCATCTAATCTCTTCCCAGAGGAGTGTTCATGAGCAACACTGGTTCCCCCTTCATCATTGGGATTATTACTATTACTATTATTATTATTATTATTATTATTATTATTATTATTATTATTATTATTATTATTATTATTAGAACTCTTAGTGCTTGTATTTTCATAAAAATCAAAAAGGTTTAAGTGATCCACATCTTTATAACTAATTTTCCAAAATCATTTTTGAATGGAAATATGTTTTCATAAAACCTTACATCTTTTGAAAATTCAAACTGTTTGGTGTCAAAACACCAAATCTTATAACCTTTTTTAAAAACAAAGTACCGAACCAAAACACACTTATAAGCTCTACTAATCAGTTTGTCACTTTCATTCAATACAGTTTTAAAACACAAGCACACAAAGTTCCTAAGATGACTTATAACTGGGGGAACCCATACATCATTTCATAAGAACTCTTACCACTTAACACAGAAGAAGGAAGCATGTTAATCAAATAGGCAGCAGTTAAAATACATTAGACCAAAAATTAAGTGGCACACTACTTTGGAATAACAGAGCTCTAGCTATGTTCAAAAGGTGTCTGTGTTTTCTCTCCACAACACCATTTTATTGTGGAGTATGTACACAAGATGTTTGATGGATTATACCTTTTTTATTACAAAAAATTTTCATTTGCTTATTAACAAATTCTGTCCCATTATCACTCCTAAATATGTTTACATTCTTTTTAAACTGAGTTTTAGTAAGTTCATAAGACACAAACAATATTATCAAATACTTCTCCTTTTCCTTTCAACAAATAACACCAAACAACTCTAGAGTAATCATTTACAATTGTTAAAAAAATATTTGAATCCTTCTTTACTAGTTACCCTATAAGGACCCCATACATCTAGATGTATTAACTCTCCAACTTCTTTAGTTTTATGTTCACTTAATGGAAAAGGAACACGAACTTGTTTTGCTTTATGACATATTTCATAAGGACTAGACTAACTGTATCAATGTTCAAACACCCACTACTAGAAAATAGGGTTTTTACCACCACATTTTCGGTCACAAAATGGTCAAAACTGCCATATTGCCACCATATTGTCACCGAAAATGTGGTGAAAAATACATCCGTGTGAGTTGCCCTAATGCCACCAAATAGCGACCGCTTTTACATTTTGCTACCATAAGTTTGCCACCACAAAAATGGTCACAATTATTTGCGACCGCTCCTTGTTTGCTACGTGAGGTTTGTTTGCCACCGTTTTGGTACCATTTAGCCACCGGTATTGTCACCATTTGCCACCGCGTTCATTGGAAATTTGCTACCATTTAGCGATCACATTTAGTATTTAGTATTTGCCACCATATCAACCCTCTTTCCAGATTTCCCGTTTTCCCAGCTTTTTCATTATAATTACACATTTCAATAAAATTACAAAATTATATACAACAATCCAATAAAATTACAAAATCCCAAAATTATATAAAACATCTTTGTTTCAGTTTCCCAGTCTCAAGATCATATTAAATTAAACATTCTAATGAAAATACTAACTAAAACACAAAATAAACTAAACTATCCTAATATGATGAACAACATTCAAAACCTAGTGTTTATAGCCTATCTTCAAACTTTAGCCGTTAACATAACTTCAATTTGTGACATCCTATTGAGCATAACATCTTTAAACCGCTTTATCTTTTTTTTTAGCCAACAACCCCACAAAACTTCTATTTAACCATTTTCTTCATCCTTTTCATTAACACAATCCTTGATAGCCAAGTTCAACTTTTCAATCTACAAAACAACCAAAGAACAAGAACAAGAACAAGAAGTCAGAATTAAAGATAATTGATAACGGGTCAAGTTAGATGAGAAAGAACAAAATCAACAACTACCACTAAGCCAAACTCCACAATCATCGGCTAGACCGATACCTTGACTACTGCCTCGCCAAACACCTCGACCACCAGCTTGAGAACTACCTCGACCCATAGTGTATGCCATGATATCTACAAAAAAAGGCAATCATAAGTATATAGAAAACCATAGATATTTTCACAAATAGGCAAATAATATTAATGGACAAGTTCTCAACATATAGATCAAAAAGTTCAAATAACTACTCACGTTTTGAAGTTCCCTGATTCAAAGCATTTCCAAGAGACAGAATTGTTTGCATAACTTATCTCAACTTCACATAACTCCTGACCTGATATAAGCACCACCAACATAAATGAAAAGTAAAGTTTCAAACAATTAAACTGTCACTAATATCACTAATATGATTGACTTCAAGATTAAAGTATATAATATATGCTCTTACTAAGATATCAGACCTAAATTCCAAAAGAGAACACTATATTTAAATTAGTACTTAATATAAGTATAAACAAGCATCTAATTATATATTCTGATTTTGTACTAAACTGTAACTTCCAAATGCAGAAACTTTCATAAACTCCATAAAGAAATATTCCCAGAAATCATAAAGAAATCTATACAATTGAGTTTGGCTGGTAAATGATACAAGGGAAAATGGTGATATAAAGGAAAATGGTGATTACATACGAGTTCATATTTGCCCAAATTCTCATATTCTTTATATCCCTGAGCATAAAAGAATGACTAATTAAATTACAAATAAAAGTCATTGATGCATATAATATAGAATAATAAAGACATAAAGTAGCTTAAGAGGTTGAACCAGATGGATTGTGTTTCGTAGGCTGCTAGTTAACGGTTAATGTTGTACAACTGTAGGGAATTGTTTACGACTGTCGAGGATTTGAGTGCTTTGATCCATTCTGCAAGTTACCAAAGCAACAATTAATCAATTATATATGGAACTTGGTTTTAAAAAGCACTAGGCGCACAAAAGCGACGAGGTCTAAGCGCATCGCGCGAAGCGCGAAGCGCAAAGCGCCAAAACGTGGGATTTCGTACCGAAGCGCACACTAATTATATAATTTTTTTATATATCCGTTTGGTTTTGGATTAATAGGAACCCGTACGAGAACTCGTAGAACATCTACAAGATCTCAAATGCAACCTGTATGTTTTGTTCTCTTATAACATGTTCGAGTTAAAACAAAGTAGAACAATATTGCCTACGTCTAAAACTAAAAAGCAAATACTTGAACAAGAAATACACAAGAACCAAATTACTTACTCATATATAAGCAATTGTTTCTTTCCCAATTCGAAGAAACCTGGGCTATTTCTTTACGCATCAGCTTCAGTTATGTATCTCCCTTATTGTAAAGCAATTTAATTTGTGAAATCGCCAATGTTAGGCATGTTTTACTGAAGTAACACCCAAAAATCAGTAATTTATCCATCAAAACTGGCGATAATTCTATAAAACTAACATTAATCTAGTCAACATGCATTCCCCTGTTCCAAATTATGGGATGAATGTTGACTTTGTTTGGTCAAATTGGATAATCTCTACAATCCATTCTATCTTAATTACTTTCTTACTTCAAAAATTGCAACTGTTTTCAATTCAAAGATGGATCTTGAAAGACTGGATGAACAATAGGTTGAAAATATCTTCAAAATAGTAACAAGATAAAGGGGTAAGACAATAGATACCTGACTATGTCTAGTTAAGCAAAATCATGAAATCATAATTGACTAGTTGACTAGTACACAAAAACAAAGAGATAAAGATGAAATTAGTGTTCATGTAAAGTATAAATGAAGTAAATGTGAGAAGATGAGCAAAATCACATCTTTACCTTGAATTCAAGAACGATGAAGATAAATTCAATATAAACAAGTCTGATTGTGCATATTCTGGTGCTTGTACATGGAGAATAAGAAACAAGAACCTATTTTATGTATTCTACAAATATATATCAAGATAATAGTGGGTTTTACTGACCTCTGATCA
>JAUTDX010001823.1:0-86733 GCA_030844895.1 Ambrosia x helenae | reverse complement strand
TCTGAACATACGTTGACCACATGAAAATAAAAATAAAGCATATAAATTAAGAATCTTAAAGTATTCTATAACTATACATTTTGAATTGCGTCTACCGTACTAAATCCTGGTTGGTTATTTTGGGCGGCTCCATGTGTCTCATCATATGGTTTTTATTATTTTGTTTCTCATTTCTTTTGTTCCCTGGTTCTATTTTAAATTTTTAAATTTCCTTTTGTTATCCCGGTTCTATTTTTATCTTTTTAATTTCCTTTTGTTATTTTATATTTAATTATGTTGTTTTATTTTCAATGTTCTTTGCGTTATTCCGCTGCGTAGCACGGGTACAACCACTAGTTAATATACAAATGAATTCATTTTTTTAGTTAACAGGTTATGTGTAAGTTTGGGGTTGGGTTTGATTCGTCAACTTGTGAGTAGGGGTGTAAACGAGCCGAGCCTTACCAAGCCCAAGCTAAAACAAACCTTTGTGTAAGTTACTTAATCATTCTTTTCTTTGTTATGTTTTCGTCTTCAATCATCCATCATTACTTTCTTTGTTCCGCCCATTATATGTTTGCCTTAGTTATTTATCTTTATTAATAGTTAACAGTTAACCCAACTATTATCTCAATTATTTATCTTTAACCTTAGAACAATAGTCAACTTTAACATGTGAAATTTAGAAAATCAAGCACTTTATTATTATTTTTTTTAAAGAGGAGACAATTTTATTTCAGACGAAAAAGGCAAACATTGGCAAGTACAAAATTTCCCTAACCAGAGGTTAGAAAACCAGGAGTAAAGAACATCGTACATACAAATCTCTCACCTATCGAGTACAATAATATTATCTTCGACCAAAACCCTATCTAAACCAATAACCGGATACGCTTTGATCTAGATCTTATTAGAGGATAAGCACTTTATTGTCTTCGACAAAATCTCGAGCACACATCAGGCGACTCGATCTCCATTTCTCCTTAAAATTAATTCCACTATGCCTTTACTTCTTGCAATACTTACCATCCAAAAGCATCTCTCACAGTCACCTTCTAGGCTCGCGATAATTGCTGCATAACTCAAGCAGCGAAAGCAGAAAAAACTGCACATTTATTGCAGAAAAAAAACAACTGTAGCAAATGATTATGTGCAGCAAAACATCCTGCACTTGTTGCTGCACTTGCTGTCGATAATTGCTGCATAACTGAAGCAGTGAAAGCAGAAAAAACTGCACATTTATTGCAGAAAAACACACCTGCAGCGAATGATTGTGTGCAGCAAAACATCGCTGCACTTGTAGCTGCACTTGCTGTCGATAACATGTAACTTTTCCTTCCTCCGGGTTAAGAATATCAACTGCTGCACTTCAGATAGTTGCTAATACGTTCTTCAAATCGCTGTACCATGGCCTTCGGCTGGCATAAACTAAATCCCAAAATCTATTCATGGTCATAACCTCACCAAAATTAAAAAAATGGCACAATGTAGTATTACACAATGCTTGAAAGAATCACACAAATCAACATATTAATACAAAAGAAATCACCATGCAACGATTTAGGGGCGGAAATTTCTTACCACACATTTTCGAACCGTATTTTCTTTGAAAACTTTTTTCTTTTCCCTTGCTCTAATTTATCATCAAGACTGCAAAAATAGACAAAAATTTTTAGAACTTTGATAAAACTACAATTACAGGACCAAATATCATGTAGTGACATGGAATACATTTTTAGGTGTTCCTTATTTGCAATCTAATGTACAACCATCCTTCTTTAAGGGTATTAACAGTACACACACACACACACACATATATATATATATATGAAAATGGAATATAAGTTATGATGCCATCCCATAACCAACTTTAATCTGTTGAAAAAGTTCACCCATTCAGACCCGTTACCAGCCTGCCCATTTCCAATTCAAGTATATGATATATTTCTTCAAATGTGTTAAAAGAGATAGATATTTAATTTTTCATAAGCCAGAAGGGGGAGGGGGCTTAACCTATTTATCAGCGTATTTAAAGGTAACCAAGTTTAACAGCCAAATATTAGAATTTTCGCCTAATGTCGGAGCAGGCTTGCCATCTGCTTTAGCCACTCCACGCTCCTGCAATCCAATTTTTAAAAATAATTAAAAGTTCCTTTAAAACAAAGCATTCATATTTTTACCCGTTAAAAGTCTGCCTTATAATGTAAAAACACAATAAATAGTTAAAGCTTACATAACGACAATGTGAAGATCTTCAGCAGCAAGAACATGATTACTCTTAGCATTCAGCTTTGACATTGGCTCTCAAACCTTGGTAACGAAATAACACCAGCAAAGGAAATTTGTACTTGGAAAAATGATTATAACTTTTCTTTTAACTTACTTGGCGAAATCGTATATTAGTTGATATCAATAAAATTATAGCAATTCGACCCTTTTGCATGATGACATAACAACCCAATGAAATAGAGTTTAGTATAGTAGTCATGTTGTAATCAAGAAAACATGAACACTATCAGTAGTTATCCTTAAATATATTAAATTGCTATGTTGCCTTTGGGGCCTTAGCTATACAAATTTTAACAGCCTACAAAACAAGAAATACAACAGATAAAAAAGCAGGAACAAGATTACTTTAAATACAAAACTTTGAATAATAACAACTTAATTTGCATAGAAAATCATAACAACTCTGCATACAAAATTAGGAGCAACGACATTCAAAACTTTGAATAGTAACAACTTTGCATAGAAAAATAGGAGCAACAACATTGAAAACTTTGATGAGCCATATAGGCTTTGAAACAAAGCAGATTACCTTTGTGTTTAAGAACCATGGAATTGGACGATAAACATCTTGATATTGGCAGCATTAGAAATCAAGACAAATGTTAATTGCGTTAGAAATCATATAACACCAACAAAAAATACGAAGCATGCAAACTATTGTCAGAAACATAAACTAAATAACTTTCGACAACAATATTGCTAAAGAAACAACAGTGCAGAGGCATCCTAAAACAAACTAAAGGTTCCTTTAAGCCAAACATTATTTGATATATTAAATGATACATAATGAAAGTGTGTTTTAATGAAATTGATGAAGAGGTTTTATTTCTCTTTTATTATTGTGAATTTAAGGAGGGGTTACATATGGAGGGGGATAAAGATGTGTATTACTTATATAAACAATAGGCTTTATATATTGTACACAAGGGGTATAAATGGAAGAAAATGGCCAAATGTTATTCATTTGTGAAGAGCCTTTCTAACTCTCATCTTAAAAGTGTAAAATTACCTTTGTACACATCTCTCCTCCTGAATAAGGTAATAGAGATTTCATGAATCATGTGTCGCCACTTGTGTCTTCGATAAGCATACTTAATAAAAAAGCCAACTTCATCCTTCTTTGTTGAACAAATCTTTGTAACATGCTTTTGGGGTTAGATATTTTTTTTTTTATTTACATGAAAATGGAGGAGAATGAGCCAACACAACATAACCCTTCTAATGTTAACAGGTAACAAACGATGTTAAGCCTGGGGGTGCAAAGCTATTCATTTGATTAATTTATTTATTTATTTATTTTTACTTTTGAGTGTTACATTTTGGGTTCAAGTTAAACCTAATTGGGCTCAAGTTAAACATTTTGGGTGCAATTGAGTAACTGGGCTGCAAATTCATTGAGTGGGAATAATAAACCATTTGGGCCCAAAGAAGAAATGATTGGTTGCAATTAAGTAACTGGGACGCAAATTAATTGGGTGGGATATTGAAACGAAACAAATATAGTTACATTGTTGGCATGAGAATTGAGCGAAAGGAGTGATTGCTTGTTTTCATGGCTAGCTAAGTCTTTTGTTTAATGGCTAGCTAACTCTTTTCCTGTGATCACTGACAGGGACTATGGTTTGGTTGTGTTTAATGTTTATAGTATAGTTTCAACGTTAATAAGTAACATTTATTCATGACACTTGAGTTCATCGAATTGTGCTACAACTCATACAAGAGTTCGTATTTATTCTGGTGAAACGTGTTTGGTTGTGTTAATTGATAGCCAGGTTTTAGTATATTATACTACTAGATTATCCCGGGTATTTATCGGGATAGACATATCTAATATGAAGTAACAACATATGTGTACCATAAAAGGAATATGTTGTTTTTCAGGAAATTTTTTTAAAAGGATCAACACACTCGATAACTCATAAAACCTACTTCTCATTATACGTGTGCACATCTTGCTCAAGTGAAGTCTCTGTACAACTTTTTCACTTCCTCAAGAAATTCTAAAGTTGTGATGTGAACCTGAGAAAAAACAACCAAATTGGTATTAAATGATATGTCATGATGATGATTGATTTAAGAGGTGTGCATGGTGGGGTGATTAATTATCACTTATTAGCTAGAGATTTATCTGGTGTCTAATAATCATAGGCTACATCTAACCAGCTTAGCAACCTCTGTAATCAATGTTTCTAGCAACACCAATCAGAATACAAAAACATATGTTCTTACTAAAATGACTACATCTGTAAATACATATATACTTAGCGGGTTCTTATATGTAATAGTAGGTTCAAAAACGTATATACTATCATAAAATAATTAATGACTTGCCTAGATATGATTAATGAATTACCTATATACATTGTTTTTTTTTCATGAACTAAAACCCACAAAAAAGTCGTTTTTTTTTTCATTTTTTGTATAGCATTATGGTGCTCATTGGAAATATAATAAACCGCTCATTAATTTGGTGTAATTTTTTAAGAAAATATCGTATATAAAAGTTATTAACTTTTAAAAAATGTGAGGGAAATTAAGGAAAAGATAAACATAAAAATATTAATTAACATATTTGAGATTTTAAAATAATAATTAATAGTTACCTTTATTTAAAATATAATTAAAAAAGACTTTTGGAAGGATTTTGGAGGGAAATTAAGGGGTGTGAAGGCCTCACATAGTGTTATGTGGCGTACCCTTTTTCATTTATTATATATATAGATATAGATTATTAATTCCATTAATTAACATAGGGGAAAGTTAATTTGTAGGAATTTGCGTTATCCATGCCCAAAGTTAACTAGTTTTATACCCTTCGTTTGGACGGGTTGTACAACAAAGCTAACTCTTGGAACCAAAGAATCTCCACATTGGTGTTGGGAATTGATTGTACCAACGGTTGAGGAGGTGCATAGACGACTCAACTTTCTTCACTGTGTTTTGATTTGGGGATGCAAGTTGTGGAGATGTCATTGTATTTTTATAGGTAAGGTGGAGACCTAACCGATGATGGCCTGAAATCACGGGAGGTGGAGAACGTGGGGGAGCAATTCATGCGATCTTATTAATTGTGAAACCGTCGTAAAGCAGGAGTTTATATGGTTGAGATGCATTGAATGAGGAAATCGTTGGTTTACAGGTTAATGAAAACGTGGGTTTGCTGTTGAAAAAATAGGCGGGAACATGTGGAAAGTAACTACTGCTAAAAGTCCAAATCTTCAATTTATGCGGTCAAGATCTCACCAAATTTTAATCAGACGATGGAGTTTAAACGCAAACCTGTTACCATAGGCTGACGTCAATATTATATAAAATTAATCAATCAACGTAGATTATGTCTCTATAACCAATCAAATATCTTTCTCAAACATCATGAGTTAACAAGTTGCAATCTCACTTAGTTGAGTAATAATTATGTCTAAGCGTTTAAACAGATCCTAATAATATGCATTTGATTTGTATACTTTTGGTGTGACTGATTCCTGCATTGATTCGACATACGTTTTATAGTACGCCATCCGATCGTGTCTATCACACCCTAGTTAGTTTAGGCAAGATTGCATGGTTTTTTTTTTTTTTAACGGAGAAGAAGATACTTTATTCCAAACGCAAAACTAAACGTTTACAAGGATAAATCTCCTAACCAGCGGTTAGAAGACAAAGCGAAAACAAATAGACACAACAAGAAAAGAGAAAACAAGACATACAAACGACGATACATGCCAAACTAAAAATAATATCTCCAACCCAAAACTTTGGACGCCATGCTGAATTCGGTTGCTTTCGGCTTGATATGATGATATCGTCATTCTGCAGCAGATAACACGACTCCAACCACATCGAATGCTCAATGCGGATAATTTGATATACCTAAAGTCAGCCATCCGTTTTCCATGTACAGCACTAAAAGATCGATAATGAACCATATCCTGATTTCACAAATCTGAGACTCGAAACACCTTTTTTCTGCAGATGGCTTGATTCTTTAGTGATCTGCGTTCCAAACTTTCGCCCACAGTACCCACCCCATTGACAACTCCGACCCAATTGAACCAAGAAACCGATTTGCAGCGCCTTCTCAACCCGGCAAAGCTTGTATTTTCTGTATCTACTCCTACTCTAACTGGTAGGCAAGACAGACAGACATCGAACGCTGCAATACTTACCAGGGCTACTTCAATCACAATCCAAAAATATGTTGGGCCATCCAGTGAAAACCCCAGAATACCCTTATCTTTAAATACGATTATGTAATCACAACCTGGTCCGAAGTAAACTGTCAGCGTAGCTGCTATATCCTCCAGATCATGTCCACTTCAATAAGAGATATCCAACTTCAGCTGTAGAGGAGAAAACCATAACCCGAACCCAAGAAAGAAGCATACTCACACCACGAATGAAAGATACAACACGAAGCGATAAAACGTTGCCAGGAAGGGAAGCACCAAATTCGTTATATACACATTATGTCTGATCAAAATAAAAAACTCACGCCGAACACACACGCGGTGCGACCCTGCCCTTCCCACCCACCCGGCAAAACGTTTCCACCAAGACGCACACACGCCAAGCAATTGTATCACACACAGAAATTTCACAGTGTTCGATGGATATGTTCAGACGAACCTGACAATTATTTGCAGCCCCATGATTTGAACCCAGCCCCAGAAACGAAAAACTACACACACCACGAACAGAAAAAACACGAAAGATAATCTATGCAGCCCGGGATTTAGCACCAACAATACACGAAAACCACCCCTGTTGTGATTAGAAAGTAAATAGACGCACGCCAAACACACACGGTTGGTGCTAACCAAAACCCACCCCGCCCGGAATGCATACACACCAAGTACACACACACACCAATGATACCTTTAAGTTACTTCGGAGAAAAAAACCTTTAGGAGGATCACCACTGTGATATATTCAATGAAAACTTCCTGTCAATGAATCCATGATGTATCATATTTTGGAGTCTATCTACTCAGAAAACAAGTCAACCCAAGAAACGAATACACACGCACACATCAGGAATTGAAATGAACATAAGAACAGACTATGCAATCAGGAATATAGCACCAAAACCACACAGAAGACCCAGTAGACACTTGTAAAACACACACCAAAACGCACACACTTGGTGCTATCCAGATCCCCCCCCACCCGATTGCATATCACCAAAACACACGCACACCAAATCATACACGACCACACACTACTTTAGATGTCAATCCTTGATGGTGAAAATACCATCCCTTATCCAATCTTTGTACTCGACATACCCTTCATTTGATCTAACTTTTAGCCATGAAAACACTGATTCTTTAATATCTTCCACATTTTTGGTGAAAGATAATGCCATGCCCTTGAAAACTCTTTCGTTTCTTCGTGACCAAATCATCCATAGTGTAGCTATGATGATTGCAATCGTAGCCTTCTTTTGTTTTTTATTTACCTTCATTTTAGTCGTCATGGTCAAAAGTTCACCTATGGACAAAGCTTGCCTTATTGGGTTGATGTGTAAGTACATGAGTTGTGTCCCTAGGTCAATGGTAAGATTAAAAGAACTTATGCTTGTGACCGACGGAACATTGTGGTGCAATATTTTTTTTAAAAAGTAATGTAATGTAAAAAGGTATAAACTTTTAAAAAATGAGGGGAATATGGTCTTGCATGTGGAGAAAGAGGGGTCAATGCAACATACCTATATTTAACTTTATTTTATTTATATAGTATATAATTCACTTTTACAACCGAACCATTGCAAACTTATTGAAATCTATAAACCATATTGACAAAAAAAATGAGAAAATCCACCATTAAAACTGACAAAACAAATAAACACCAAGTCAGATCACCAATCTGCATATGGCTTCTCTCCTGCGAGTCTTTGGCCTAGTATCGTAACTCCCATGTACCTACGTTATATAAAACAAGATAACCATTATATACTAGTTAGTTAATTAATTTATAAACATTGAATTGATAGTATATGTTTCTATTTTCAAAATAACGCACCTTCCAAGCATCAACACACTAGCTTGAGGATTAGTTCCCGGAGAGTTGAGTATAGTTGATCCATCAATGACGCGAAGAGAATCGACACCAATAACCTTGTATTCATCATCAACTACCTGCCCGATATGACACCCGCCATGATAATGCCATATTGATCTTACAGTATCCTTGCAATGTTGTTCTAACGAGGTACTTGTGTTACCATGTGCAATCAAGTTGTATGGTAGTTTCATGTTGAGATCAAGAATATCTTGGTCTGTCATATTGGCGTACTTGTAGTTTGAGAACGCTTCTGAATCAATTGTTTTTAGAATAGTTTCGATCCCCTCAACGCATTTTTGCAAGTCTTCGGGTTCGGAAAAGTAGTTGAATGTTACTGATGGGTTGTCTGATGCATTACGATTTACAATCGTTAGGTTACCCTTAGATAAGGGGCCGTTAATCTTTTCGAATACAAATCCACCCTTCTGCAAGAACGAAAAAACACATGTTAAGTTAAAAGCTATTGATTTTTAAAAGACAAAAAAAGTTTCACTTTTTACCAAGTTATGCAATAAATTTTTTTTCTACAATTTCTATATTCATGTTTCAATTCTAAACGTTTATATACCAACTTAGGTGGATCTGATCCCATTATTTTTGCATAAATAGTTATAAGTTAAAATCATGAATACATGCATATGGTAAAAGTATCACTTTGTTACATAAGTTGGTATAAATTTGTTTACGGTAAAAAGACCATTAGGATGATCGATTCTTTTGCCAAAATAGTGCTACGGTAAGAATAATTCGTGCAACAAGTGTGTGTCAGAAACCAAGTTAAGCAAATGGTGAAACCGGTTGACGTGGACAAACGAAGTCAGCTGACAAGGAAGATAAGAACATGTGGCACGATGACTTGGAGGTAAATCCGCAAGTTCAACTTGCGGTTTTGTACTTTGTCACCTGAGCAAGCTTTGTACTTTGTCAGAAAGGAGGTAAATCCGCAAGTTCAACTTACGGTTTCACATGCCACGTCCCTCATTTGTTCTCGGCCAGCCTGCTTCGTTTTCCAAGTCAGCATAACCCGCAAGTTGAACTTGCGGGTTCACCATGATCCTAAACTCATTTCTGACACACACTTGTTGCACAAATTATTCTTACTGTAGCACTATTTTGGCAAAAAAAGTCTAGGATGATCTGTTAGATTATTTAAAACATTAACTATTATTTGATTTTTCTCTTTAATCTAGAAGTTAAAATAAATAATATGATCATACCGTATACGTAAAACCCTGATAGTCTGAAAGATTTGCAAAGATGAAATTAAAGCCACCGGCTTCCTCGATATAGCTACCGAATGGAGTAATACCCACAACTTGAACTATAGATGGCTCAACATCAATTGGCGAAGGGACGAAGAGTACATTTAGCGGATTATCTGCCATATCTTGACCAACAAAAGGTTGTTCAAGAACAACTTTAATGTTAAGCGCATCAAGTTGGTCTTTCGGACCTATACCACTCAACATCAAAAGTTGTGGCTTCCAAGAGCTCCAGCAGACAATATGATTTCGTCACCATTTCTACCTTTTAGATATGCCACATGTTTCTTTCCCAACGTATCTTTAAATAATACTCCATAAGCCTTTGGCCTTAAGCCTTCTGTGAGATACATTAACAAATAAGCAGTGAGTAAAAATTAGAGGGTTGCAATACAACAAAATAACAAATATGAAATTGTAAACATTTTACTCCTTGCCGCAGAAAATTGTTTACATCTAGCATGTTTTCAATTTTTTTTATTAAAGTAGAAATTTTATTTTCATTAATTATGCAACTAATAATTAAAGTGATGGATTAATAAAAGTTGATAACAGCGAATTCAAACTTGAAATGTTGAATTTTCAATTAGCAATGGCAGGTTCAGTTTCCTTAATATTATTTTCTATATTTTTTTATTTAACATAAAGTTTAGTTTTTCTTAAATAATAACTTGTAACTAACATATTTAAAAAATATGGATCATAGTACTACGTACCTAATCTTTCATAAAAGTTGACTTGTATGAAAATCAAACTATTTTACCATACACGACCAAAAAAATCTATATCTATAATCTATAATCTATATCTATATCTATAATCTATAATCTATCTATAACTATTAATAAAAAAATTGACTTATTATGATGTGTCATTCAATGGAGGCCTCAACCCTCTCTTTGAATGTGTCACGTGGCATCATGTGGGATTTTTTAATTTTTAAGTTTTTTTAATAAATCTATATATATTATAATTATTTTAGGAAAAGATAAGAATTTAAAAACAAAATTAAATTCTCTCTCATGTTTTCTCCCATAACTTTTAAACGTTAATATCTTTTATATATGAGATTTTTTAAGGAAAAAATTACACCAAATTAACGAGCGTTTTATTATCTTTCCAACGGGTACCATAGTGCTATATAAAAAACGAAGGAAAAAAACGACTATTTTTGTGGGGTTTTGTTTTCAAATATATTTTACTCTACTAATAAATCACAAACGATAAACATAACTTCATAGGAAGAGATTTTTTTTTATATTTAAATATGATAACTTATGGCAGAGATTTGTTCAAAATAAATAATAATATTAATAATATTAATATTAATATTATTATTATTATTATTAATCATGTATTGACAAATCATTAATTATGTTGTCATATTAGATTTTTATTATGTCATATTAGATATTTCAACCCCGGGACGCTCCCGGGATAAAAGCTAGTATTTATATATAATCCAACTCACTTTTTCAATAATCGAAATACAGGGGAAAAAAGTTAAGCAATACGTATTTAACTTCCTATAAATATATATGATTATTTCAAATAAATGGAGAAAAACTAAATTATACATTTTTAAAATGAAACAAAATTCAAGAAAACTTCATTCTTTCTTACCAACTGAAAAATATTCAACTTTTTTTCACTAAATTAATTCTTTAATTTCTCTATTAACAACTATGAAACCAATATTTTACAAAAATCAAATTAAAACCTACTACTTTCAAAAATGTTGATACATAAATGTAAATATCTTTAAAAAATCATATTTTTTGTTTCCAAAAACCGCATATAATTAACTTAAATCTCATCTAATATACGTACGTACCTCTATACTTAAACAAGATTTTGTCAACCGTTGCATGTAGATAAAGAGACAACCCTTCTGGATTTGCATATTGTAGCAAATCAGCAGCCGTATGTCGAGTACCATTTGCATCAAAAATAGTACCACCTACTTTAGTACCAACAAGATGATCATAAGTAAACCCATTGTCCGGTGTCACCCCAGCTTCCAAAAGACCAGCTCGAAGTGCCGATTGCCAACTTTGCACAACGGCTCAAAAACCATAACGTTTTCGGCCCACTCATAAGACTCTTGGATCAAATCCGCATCGGTTAGTTTAGCCTCTATGTTAAATTGTTCTTCACCACGAGAGTAAAAGCCAGCATTGATTGATGTACCACCACCCAAGACACGAGGTCGTGAGTTTATGACACCTTCGGTTATAAATTGTTGTGAGGGTGAGTCTGGTGCTGTGTCAAAGAAGTAGCGACCGAAATTGACTATATTGGTGATGTTTGGATCGTTGTAAGGTGAGCCACCGCGTTCGAGTAATAATACCTTGTAGTTGGATGATAGAGTGGTGGCTATTGGGATTCCTGCGGTGCCTCCTCCGATGACTATGTAGTTAAAGAATGAAATCCTAGGGGCTTCTGTTGCTTCATGCATGAAGGTATAGTTTGGAGCTATAACAAAAAGATGACAAAAGGATACAATATTTTGTTATTGAGCATTTTTGTAAAAAGGTACAAATGAAACTGAATTGTATTGTATTGTATTGTAAAAGAAAAGTTGAACACAACTTAACGGTGTATATAGTTGTTTTTATCTAATGTTTTCATAACCGAACATGTTATTGAACTCGACATCTTCTCCCAACGGTCACACCGGTTTTCAAAAATCGTATGAAGTTATAAATAATCAAAAAATAATGACAGATATGATTAGTGTAAAAAGGTATTTGTAAATATTTAGTGGTGTAAGTTAATGTGTAAAGTAGACATAACATATAGAGTGTGAAAAGTAATTACGCAATAAGAAAATAACAAATTCAAATTTTCACATAAATGAAAATCAAGATTACACATTAATTTACGATTGAAGGAAGTGACAAATAAAAATTACGAAACTTTTTAAAAAAAAAATTTTGTATACTTTGTACGTTAACAATACTTTGTATCATAAACTTTTTAATCCTATGGATTTCTAAAGTCAAACAATTTAGAGTAATTCAAAGTCCAATCGTATCACCCGGTTAGTAAACATGAAGCGACTCAATAAAAGATTTAACCGTATCAGAATGTACATACCTATATCGGCTACACCAAAATCAAGTATGAAAAGAATGGTTAGGATGGTAGCCGAGATCGTGCTCCATGATCTAGAAACCATCATGTTATGTTGATCTCTATATATGTATCAATCTGTTTATGATCAAGAGCTTGAGATTGTTTAAGTTTCTTGATGTTTTGTATGTGTGTGTATGATATGAAAAGGTGATGAAATTCAAGCTATTTGTAAGGACTTTGGATGGAAAGAGTAGTGTGGAAAGAGTAGTGCAAGTGGAACATAAAAACCATGAATACGTTATGGCATATGGCTATTAAAGAACTAATAGTCTAATATATATCAAAAGAAAGTTGACATTATCATGATGTTTACAAGGTATTCAAGTATTCAACAAATTAAATATATTTATTTGTAATACCTAATACTTTTGTTTTTGCTACTTGTCGTTGCCATAATATAATTTATTAATCTGTACCACATACGTTCATTCAATGCCATAAACAAATTGTGTTGGCCCAGACAATTAGATCAAACACGAACACGAGATATTTGGGGAGACGAACCCGCGACTCTTTTTATATATCAAACAAACTTACAAACAAGGGACAAATAAAACCATTAACCTAGACCCCTAACTATACTAAACCAACCATACTAATCCTACTCAAATACTACTACCAATTCTATTCTAACACTAATCCCACATCATTATCTATACTAATTAAATAACTAGATAATTCTAAACATTCAAACTAATCTAAACCAGTCTTTCGCTTTTGGTCCTTCAACATTCAACTCATACTTATTTTAGGATTAACTTTCAACATTCCCCCTTAATCCTAAAACCCGACCATGCTTCTCTTGCTTCTCCAATCTAACCACTCGGGTTTGATCATTCTTGCTCTTCTTTCTCGATCGAACCACGTAGGTTCATCTTGCTATCTTTCTTGATCGAACCACGTAGGTTCCTGATCCTCATGCATCAACTTTTGACTGCATCATCTCTGTCTTTCATCTTCAAGATCCACTCTTGAAGGCATCATTCATCAAGATCTGCTCTTGGGGGCTCATTCATCAAGATCTGCTCTTGGGGGCTCATTCATCAAGATCTGCTCTTGGGGGCACATTCATCAAGATCTGCTCTTGAGGGCTCATTCGTTCTTTCTAGCGGGTTTTCTCTTTTCAGTTGGAATTGATTCCCGATCCCGAAACCAATCTCCACACACCGCAAACCTTTTTCAGTTCATCAAGAACAATATTCTTGATTCACCTACTTAACCGGAAACAATCTCGCAAACCTGAATATTTGCGTCACGGTTATTTTCACATCACCCGAACAACACTTGTTGCCTTACTATCAACAAAACAAACACGCGGCTCGTTTTTCTTTCGGGCCTACAATCAACAAAACAAACACGCAACTTGTTTTTCTTTCGGGCTTACAATCAACAAAACAAACACGCAACTTGTTTTTCTTTCTTTCGAATGTGGTTACTAACCTCCACTCACTATCACCTGTCGTGACATCGGCTGGCTCGAACCAACTCATAACCGCCATTAGCAAAGAAACCATCAAATACTATCAATCAACACAAGACGCGACCAACATGCTTTTCTTTAGTCACCGCCATAACAAAATTCTGCTCGGTTATTCACGCAATTTCCATGTAAACACAAAATTATTTTGTTCACTAACCAATAAATTATTCAATCGGTCATTCACTGTTTTCGTTGTGACTTATTCCCACACAAATAATCTTTTTAGTTGAATCTTCCACCGACCTTAATTTATCTCATTCTGGAATAAATTTCTCAATTCAACACCAATCACCATGATCCATGGTGCTGCTCCTTTTCAACCTTTACGAAAAACCATAACCAACTGACCATGCATCCAATCATTGGAAAAAAAAACTTCTAAACATCGATCACCAATGACATCACTTCCGCTCCCCTTGTTCAGTGGTTCTAACCAACCCTTGTTGCAGCCCCGTGAGGGGCTACACCTCCTTCCGTGAATCGCTTCCAATGCAAGACAGCCGTGTGTAATAACGAGTCAAAGCTTGTTCTCCATTCCGCTCACAAAACCCGATCGAGTTCTTCACAATCTTGCGCGCCAAGTCACTTCTGCCGCCGTCGCTGCAGCCCCGTGAGGGGCGGCTGCCCTTTATCCAAAAACGACTCTCAAAACGGCCAAGCTCTGATACCAATTGTTGGCCCAGACAATTAGATCAAACACGAACACGAGATATTTGGGGAGACGAACCCGCGACTCTTTTTATATATCAAACAAACTTACAAACAAGGGACAAATAAAACCATTAACCTAGACCCCTAACTATACTAAACCAACCATACTAATCCTACTCAAATACTACTACCAATTCTATTCTAACACTAATCCCACATCATTATCTATACTAATTAAATAACTAGATAATTCTAAACATTCAAACTAATCTAAACCAGTCTTTCGCTTTTGGTCCTTCAACATTCAACTCATACTTATTTTAGGATTAACTTTCAACAAATTGCACTCTTTAAAAGCAGAGTTTTTTTTATTGTATCTACAAACAGTCTTTATTATAAATCAGAAACCACCGACTACCCTTAACCTTCGAACCGAATAATACAAGTTTAATATTTTTACTTAATTGATACCATTATTAATATATGAATTTACAACAATGATATGAATATTAATATTATTTTTTGTTAAAAAATATCATGTTCAGAATAAGTTAACTAGAATAAAGGATAATGTCACAAAATCCCGATGGACTCTATATTTATCCTAAAAGTAACGCATTTTCTTTATATTCTCGTAAACCATACTACTACGTACAAAATACATAACTTTCATACACATTAGTAATCCCTAAATGCAGGTATATGTCATTGTTGAAGGTCCGTTATAAAGCGGATGTGGGTAAAGGAAGTAACGGCACATCAAATCATCAACCGTTTTTTAATGATGATCCGTCGATGGATATATCAACATTGATGGATAATTAGAACTTACATTATGTCGGCGTACATGTTTTTTACTTAAAACAAATATAAATGTATTTTTATTATATTGCATTCTTTTTATGATGATGTGGGGTTGAGGGGGTCGGGGTCAGGGTCGCGGGGGGGGGGGGGGGGGGGGGGATCAGGGTTCCACATGATGGAGTTTTAGGCTGACAACAACTAGGTAAAATAGTTGTCAAGACCTTCACGCTCACTACTTATGGGTCTCATAACTTTAAACATGTTTCAAGGTATGCCCTTTCATAGTTCATCCTTTTCTTATCTTATTTCCATAAAGCAAAAGCATAATACTCCCTCCGTAGCATTTTAAATGTCTATCTTTTCATTTTTGGTTTTCCCAAATTAAATATTCATTTCCAAAATAAAAATACAATTTCCAGTTTTGCCCATAAAAAGACAAAACACAGTCAAAGATTTGAAGATATTATTGTCATTTTACCACATACAAGCAAAAGATTTCTTAATATGTGTGTTTGGGGCTCAAGACATTTAAATTGAGATGAAGGGAGTATATACTTACGTTTGTACATAAGGCAAGCCACCATCTAGCTTCCTCGGCGTTGCCATCTCTATCTACGTACACTGTTTTGTCAATTTGGTAGGATTAACATGGTCATATCTCTGAGTGTATCTTGAAGATTTGTGTGTATATATGGTGTTTGCGTTGGCTTGATTAATGATTCTCGGCTTTAAAAATAAAGTATGACTATGTTCGTACATATGTTGGCTTTATACAAATCGACTTATGACTTCTGATGAACATAGGCCGGGTTTCGATATTGTGATAGCTTGTATTATCAACAGTTCAACAACTTATTTATGATAAACCATATATGTGATTTGTGATTAAAAAAAATGTTGATCGATTGTGGGAATGTGGGTAATCAATTATCAATATGTATGCTGAGTAGATTATAGAAAAATATGTGTTTAATTGATTACGAGAAATCTCTGTATTGAATTGATTATGGAAATTCTCTTTAATATTTTTTTATGAATAATTTATATTGAGTGTTTATGGTTTGAAGAATGTGATGAATCATCCATAAATAAGTAGTAGTAGTAGGAAACTTAGTTCTATAATAGTGTATTCATCGCTAATACTTAGTTCTATTATCTATAATAGTGTTTATGGTTCGAAGAAGGTGGATGTCACATGTCGTTTCATGCTTCCTTCAAGGGCATGTTCACACCGTTTAGTCTAAAATAACCCCACGTATTTATTCATATCAAAAGTACCAGTTTAGCAGATGGGTGTAAAGCAGTTTTAATTTAAAAATTTTGTCGTTTATTTTATTCAATGACATCTCAAAATTTGACTGAAAGAAAGCGAACAAGTATGTAATTGAGTTTGACTTTTGATTTTTATCACTTCTAAATTACATTAAATAAATCTTAATTTACTTTTTACATGAGATTAAACCCAGTACTTTCTATCAGTAAGTTGACGCCACATTAAAATATGAACTTTTCAACTCAGTCGTGTGCATGCGACATCGAAATTAAATATAGATAATAATAATAATATATGCATCAATTAAAAGAGTTGATATTATGAGGTTCAAAATGTATTCAACAAATTATACTTTTATAATACATATATTAATATTTTTTTTTTTCTTCACGTTATCATACTGTAATTTGATCTGACCACGTACGTTGGTTCATTCAATCATTCAATACCTTAAACAAACTTTCACTCTTTTAAAAGTAGAGTTTTTATTAATTTATTTATCAGTAAGTAGTCTTTATCTTGTGAAACACTCGATCGCAACCATGTCCCCCAAGGCCCCAATCCACCTTCAACATATGGACTAAACAATACTAGTTGAAATTTTTTACTTAATATTAATTACGAAACCATTTTTATTTTAGAAAAAACATTTTCAAGATAAATGTTTCAATTAGAAAAACGGAGAACGTCATATAAACGTCATGCATTTTACTATAATTCTTTAGCGTTGATAGCTTTCGATAGAAGACAATATTTGATTAACATATTTAGTGTACTTACTTTATATTAATCAAACATCTTAAAAAAGATAACATGAAAAAAAAACGACAATTTATTTTCTAGACAAAGGGGTCCATAAACTAAAGGGACCATAAAATGATTTTTATTAACTAACGTGTTTTTTTTTAATTAATAATTTAAAAAATATACATTTTAGTTAACATAAAGGTACAGAGAGGGTCAAGATTTGAGTACGAGATTTGTACCATATTTTTTAAAGGAAGAGGAAATATTATCTTCAACCATAAGTATTTAGTAACATCTACAATTATCACTCAACTTTTAATATCGAAAATTTAACATACATCTCCGTCTATAAATCTCAAAATTAATCATCTTAGTTCCAAAATATTAACATAACACACAAGAGTTAAACACAATCAATCAGTATGATACTAATGATTTGAGTACTGAACTAGTATGACGATTGGTTCGGGACGATTCATTAAGAAAACAATGATGAGAACCAATATTGTTATTATTGTTGTTATTTTTTTTATCATTAGTATTAATAATTATTGTTTTTCAACGACTTAAATTACAATAAATCTATTTTTAATAGGGCTCGAACTCTTGATATCAAAGTAAGCAACAACTTAACTCCAAATGATTTTTCTAATTGAACCTAACCTATAGTTTGTTTTGGGTTATATCATTATTATGAGTTTTAGGTATAATGATTGCATATCTTTATTTATAAAATGTATTTAAAGTTAAAAATAAAAATAAAAATAAAAAATAGTGCATTGCAGTGTACAGCTTCAACTGCCTCGACTAAAAATTAAGAACATGTTGGGTATTTATCTACTCAGGTCATAGCGGGTTTATTTAATCATTTAATAAATATAATCGATAATTAGAATCATAAAGGTATAGTTTATGACTTCAATTCAACCGTAACGTAGAAGATTAGAATAGGGTTCTAGATACTTATGAAATTTCAACGTGGGGTTGGTATGTGAACGTCAAATGTTGGGACATGTCATGTTCTTGGAAATTTATTAAGACTAAATTGTATTTTAGTACCTAACACGGGACTAACATATTTAAACTATGAAATACGGAGTATGAAATAAATTGTCGTGACTTAAAATAATAAATTCTAATTCTAATCCTATATTTTGCTAGTAAATTATACATATGGTCTTTTGGTATATATTTATTTGAAGTTTAGTTTAGTTTTTTTTTTAGAAATTACTTGTATGATTCATATTGTCCGTTGATAACGTTAGATTCTTTTAGGTAACACATGTTAAAGCTTATATCAAGTCATTGTATGCTCCAACATGTGCCACAGGTTCGCAATCATCTCAACAGAAATAGGTAATACTGAGGTGGTGATGTGTCTAACTATTTTTAGCTTCGATATTGTTTGTGAGGATTTATCTTATATTTTTATTATTTGAAGGTCTGCTAGAAACAATAGCAGACATGACGCGTTTTATTTTCAAATGGTTTGAGGAAGTGTCTCGGTCTTATGTGTTTCCTAAGTGTGATGGTTTGGGGGGGGGGGGGGTTTCAAGGGGCTTTATGTCACAATATCTAGAGAGGGAGAGCGCGTGCGCATGTGATAGAGATGGTTGTTGAAGATGATAGAATCGATGGTGTCGGAGATGAAAAAAATGGGGTAGAGGAGACATGGAAATGATTGTGGTTGAAGAGATGTCATTGGCTAGAGGGGTGGCCAATAGAGGAGGGGTTAACTTTATATTGTTTCTAAATATAATTATATAATAATACCCATTTGACATTAGTGAAAGTGACTAAATGTGTTATTGGTGTTAAAACTAAGAACCATGCATGCATTTACTTACTAAAATAAAATAACCAAACTCCTAATTTACTCTCTATACTCGGTTGTTTAGATTAATAAGTTTTCATGGTAGTTTAGAGCATGGTTATTGGTTAGCCACGTCTATCATATATTTGTTTACGATCAACGAATACTATACAAGCCTAGTTACCTGGCCTGGTAAACCTATTGGCAAAAGGCCACCCACACCCTGTGAACACAAACAGCGAAAACCCACCGCCCGAAAGCCTACTATGGTAAAACTTCTAGTCCACCTGAAGCAAATTGCACCAAGTGGGACTTAAACCCGTGACCTGTTCAATAGAGTCAAACCAATTGATCTAGAACTCCACGTCTACCATATTAAACTACATTATGCCCTTCAAATTTAGATATTTATTTTAAAAAAGTTATTTTAGTTTAAAAATGTTTTATTTCTTTAGTCAAACATATTTTAGTATCTTCTAAAGTAGCAAATGGGCCTTATATTAACATGAATACAACTCATCATTCAGTTAACCTTACCAGGTGCACCCTTGTCAGCCTAGTAGGAGTAAACTATATTACACATTTACATCTAATAAAAAATTAAATTCAATACTAAAATGCATATTTGGCCCATTAAAAATAATTTACTGCAAGTGACCATTTCAAAATTGACATTTGGGTTCAAAAAATTCATTTCAACACAGATTTTTAAGTTGTACAAAGGTGCAACATGTTGAGTTGTTTCTTATTGAAAAGTAATAGACATAGTCAACAACTAACATGGCTTGCATTAGTAGATAAAGATAGAGATAGATTGACACAACTTATATACAAATCAAGTTTACTAAACATTCTAAAACATTGCTAAAAAATTTTCAAAAGGCTAACAACTTATAATGTATGATGCAACTACAAGCATTACCCGGTTTCAGAAAAAAAAAAAAAAAAAAAAAAAAAAAAACGAACACGTTGGCTTCGAAGTCAGCTCTAGGATTTTCAAGACACGAAAACGAGATAGATACGCTAGATCTCACAAAAATGACACCAACATTATTATTTTTTTTACAGTGGTGTGTAAAATATGTTTAGCATAGAATGTTTACAGCTGGTCAATTTGACCTCAAATAGTCAAAAGTGTGCATCTTTTCCTTGCAATTTATAGAGATGGTTTGATGCGATTGACCGGAGCTTTAAGGGATGTAAGGTAGTTTTCATCCGCTTTATCGATACCATTGTAAAGATAATTGAAAGGAGGCATTGAGATATACTTGCCAGATCCAGGAACAACCTTTAATTCTTCATTTTCCCATACAATTTTTCCACCAGCAATTGTTACTTCAACTTTACCCTGAATGCGACAAGCGAATCTTTTAGAACCAAAAGTTGCATATAAAACCGAAATAAAACTTGTAGCTAACACATGCACAATAACTGTGCTAAAGCTAAAGTTTTTTTTTTTTTTTTTTTTTTTTAACATGTAAAGGTAGCATTTTCACTCATTTACCTACAAAATAATCAACTTGGCTTATATTTTATCTCAAGTAGGAGAAATTTATCTAAAGTTGGAACGTATCATACGGGTCAAACAGGTTGAAGTAACATACTGTATTCAAATGCTTACAGTCTCCAAAATTATTTTATTACAAAAATTATATCATTACTTTAACAGGTTAGGTTTTGTAATCATATTGACACCTTAACTGTTTTAAACAATAATATGGACAAAAAAGTATTAGCGAATCAAACCAACCCTACCTGCCCTGTTTAGACTCATACTAAAGATTATTAGTTTTGGGTCGTTATCCGTATAGTAAACAAGCAAAAAATCGGTCATATTTTAAAGATATAAAAAATCGGTCATATTTTAAAGATATAAAAAATCGGTCATATTTTAATGAGTAGATGTTGTGTAATACTATCCAAAATGCAATTAATAAAAAAGACCAAAGGAATTACCTTCCCATGTCTTCCCTCATATACATTTGTGTCTGATTTAGAATGGTGAGAACTGGCGCTAATGTGAAAAGTTGAATTCGGATTGAATATGATTATATCCGCATCAGATCCAGCACGTATAGCTCCTTTTCTTGGATATATATTAAACAATTTGGCACTGAAAAAAAATCAGAATTATATGGAGTTGATTTGACTAGTTTCAAGTCACAAATGCATCTTCTAAACTATAAAAAGTTACTGAATAGGTAGTTATATAAAAAAAATATACAGGTTACTTGTGTTTGGGTCGGGTAACTAGCAACCTGTTTCCTTTTCAGATACTTTTTATTTTACCATATTTGACCCGTTATTTAAAATATTTACAAATCCCTAATCAAATCATTCATAAGAAAATGGGTCAAAAGTGCCATCTTTGTTAAAAAGTGATGATACACTACATATAGGACGGAAATGTTTTACCATTCTGTACTTGTTACGCGGACGAAATCAGTTACAGATAACTGACCGGATTCCTGTAATCACCATTTTGAATTATAAATTAGAAAACCAATTAATGTTAATATTGAACTAAAAAAGTATTATATTTTTGTTTCGACTTCAAAGTTGATATTATCGTACCACCATTGTGTCCCAAACAAGATGCATCCTTTCTTCAAGTCCTGTGTAAATATGAACAAAATTGTAAGATGCCAAACTCAATTAGCAATATCTTCATCTTTAAGCCATGAGAAAAGGCTCAGGAGGTAGAGAAAGGTTCTAGAACATATATTTTTACCATTGACGCCATTAGGTATCTTGCGGAAATCATCGATTCCAAAAGACTTCTGTGTAGAATTGAAAGTGCAGTGATCTGTTCCTACAAGCTGAAAATATAGAACACGAGTTAGATTACAGAGAAACCTGGTCCAATATAGAATATATGTTCTCCTTTCGGCCGGGTCAAGATGTGTACGGGTGTAAAGGGTCCCTTGTGTGCGTGTTGAACTTGGTTTAAAAAATAGCGCCTCGGGCGCGCCTAAGGCACTCGAGGCGATCAGGAAAACGCCTCAGGGTTTTGAGGCAGCACTTCAGGACTTCCGGGTCAAAATTGGTCAAGATTGGGTTCGTAGAAGGGTAATACATAGAAACAACCAAAGTGATGAAGAGATAATTAATGTTTTACATGATAAAAAAGGCCGAGATGTAAAAGGAAAGAGACATATTTAGCTTTTGACTATACTCGAGGCTTTTTTTGGTTGTACATAGAGCAACAACTCCCATATGTGAGGCTCTCGCCTCATGCCACATGCCTCGGATTTTGAGACCTAAATGCCTTGGAGAGTTGGAGCGCTTCACGCTTTTTTAACCCAAGGTGTTGAAACATGCTAGGCTAGGCTAGGTGAACCTTGCAACACTTTTTTGCCCTTTTTATAACTTTTCTACTTATAACTAATGCTTTAGTTATGACTCCAAAAGCAATACTATTACAAAATAATCAAAGTATTTGAATATAACGATTTAGTAGATTTAACTGTATTTTGATTTGATTCATTTTGACCCATTTGAAATAATACAACAACCGTACCCAGTAAATCCCATATATCGCAAAACTATTGTAAGGGTCTGGGGAGGGTGGGATGTAGGCAGATCTTACCTCTACCCGTGTGAGTAGAGGCGGCTGCCCATTTGAAATAAAAACACAGCCCAAATCAACCCAATCATTTGTAGAGGGGACAAAATTAGCAGCTCCAATAAAAGGGCGCTCAAGGGCACGAAAAAAAGTTATAAATATAGACGTTAAGCAATTTATATGAATAAACCTTTAGAATCCCAGTTGATAATGCTGCTTGAAGTGCTTTACCATGACCTGATGCTCTTATTGGGGGGCTCATGACAAACCTGAAGAAAAATCAGTTACTTAATGTACCAACTCAAAAAATGAAAGTTCGGTAAGGAAACGCAAAATTATATAAAAAAAGAACACAAAAATAGTCACTTGCTTTGCTGCTGTGATAAAATCAGGATCCCATAAGACAGAATCATCAAGAACTAAGCCAGAAACCACAGGCTCTCCGATAACTTTTTGCCCTGCAGTTCAAAAGAAAAGATCAAACTATTCCCCAAATCTCCCGGTATGAATACACACAAATCATCAAATTAACAAGAGTTAGTAAGCCATTGATTACCTTCTACATAATATGATATAGTTTCGTTTTTTCCCGATACGTTTTATACATAAATCCATAAAATTTCCATTTAGTGAATGTGAAAGAACACTTCAATTTCCATGACAAACCTATTTTCCAAAGAGGAATTCTTCCAGTAGTATGGAAGTCTTCTTTGGTTTCTCGACAGTGAAGTAAGACCAAGCTCATGAGCTTATTATCTCAGGTCGGAACAAGTTGATAGGATCCCCCTTTTTATGTCCCCATGCCGCCTGTGTGGTGACGTGGGGCCGAAAAAAGGAAAGAGAGGGATGGGGTTTCTCTCGCTTTTGCCATAGTGGGCCCCGGCAGGGGGCTCGCACGACAGGCTATTAGCTTAGTGGTAGAGCGCGCCCCTGATAATTGCGTCATTGTGCCTGGGCTATGAGGGCTAAGGGACTTTTAATATAATTAATTTGCTATTTAAAAAAAAACAATAAAATCAGTATGTAATCCTGTCATACCCCTTTTAATGTTACATATTTTAAAGATGTAGTCCCCACTCATATAATCAGAAAACTGTGAAGTATGAAAACAGGAACTAAAAGGAAGACAGGTAGTTAAAGAAAAATACTTATCAGACAAAACTATTTCATTAAAAGAAATCAGAAAATACCGACAATGTTGTTACTTACGCTTATAATTTTCGAGTTTTAAGTCACAAACCTGATTTCCGAGCTCTAGCTATTTCTTCCATGGCATCAATGCTCATGACATGAACAACGTACAATGGTGTGTTCACAAAAGCAGCCAAACGAATTGCTCGAGCTGTAGCCTCCCCTTCAAGCTGCAAGAATATATTTGCATCATATCATATACCGTAAACATCACTAACATATATGATTTGAAATCTATATTAACTAAAACAATATATAATCAATCACTTACCACCGGAGGTCTTGATAAAGCATGTCCTTCCGGACCAGTAATACCAAGTTCAATCATTCGTTTTTGTCCTTCAAAAACAGCATCTCCATTTTCTGCATGAACCATTGCTAATGCACCAAGAGATTTGCATTGTTTAAGTCCCTCTAACAAAAGCTCATCACTGATCATAAGAGAACCCTTATAAGCCATGAAAAACTTAAACGAGTTTATTCCTGTAGGTTATGACACAAATAAATACTTTAGTAATGCAAAAAGGAGATACTGTATAAACACATGCCACCGAAGTATGAGTTCCATTTCGTTTATGCGGATTCTAAAACTTGCCAGAAAAACTATAAAACGACAAAATCCACGTAAACTTTTGAAGCTTCAATCACATCTAGAGTTGCAAATATGACAAAAATGCCCCTGAATCTACTCGAAAGAATCATCGCTATCATATTTGTCAAAAGCGCGCCTAGGCGCAACCAGGCGCACCAAGTGCGTTGCGCCCTGTGAGGCGCGCGTCTAGGCACTGAGGCACACTATCGAGGCTGTTTTCAGGCTGATTTCCAGCCAAATTTCAGGCTACAAGTTGCGTAAACCTCTAAAACATCCTAAATGAGTTATGAACCATTCCTAAAGACCCTAAAACATCCTAATGTAGCCCTAAACAAGCCTAAAACATCTCTAAAATCCCTAAAAAATGTATTTTATACTATGCGCCTAATTATAAAAAGCCCTCGTTTTTTATGCGCCTTGTGCCTAGGCTCCAGGCTCGGCTTGAGCGCCTTGAGTACGCCTAGGAGCTTTGACAACTACGATCGCTATATGGATTATCAAAACATATTTAAGTATATTCAGGGGTACTTTTGTCATTTTACAACTCTAGAGAGTCAAAAGATTCAAGTTTAGTATCATTTTGTCATTTTACAATTCTCTGCCAATTTTCGTCGGATTTGGCATAAACGAAACCAAATTGATATTTGGGTGGTCTATGTATATATTCTCCAATTACAAAATGAAATTTCGTTTTTAAAATTTATGAGTGGAAAATACAAACCTTTTTCTTTAACCATAATTTCCATCTCGTTGGAAACAGTATCATCCCATTTCGTGATGGCCATGTGAAACCCATAATCCATGCAAGATAACTTTGCTTTTTCAACATATGCTTCATAACCTTTAGATAAGCTACCGTTTACAGGAATAACAAAATCAATATGCATTGTTGTTCCGCCAGCTAATGCAGCTGCTTGACCACTGAAAAAGTTGTCAATAGTTTCAGTACCCATGAATTCCATCGCCAAATGCGTGTGAGGATCAATTCCTCCTGCAGTATCACAAGCCATGATGAGTAATGTCATTCAATGAAAATAATAACATAAATCATGATGAAGAACAAACCTTACCTGGCATAACAAACTTTCCTGTAGCATCAACAATTCTAACACCATCAGAAACCTGCAGATATTTAACTTATGAGTTTCCAGGTAAACTGTACCTGGAATTTGGTAAGCTCTAAATTTCACAAAGTTTCCGTTGGAATTGTGTGATTTTATGCCTTTCAGAATTCATATATAAAAAATGTGTGTCGCCATATTCCCATGTGTTAGGTACTAGGGATCCTAAGAAACAAATAGTTTCTTTCTAAGAAAAGGGCCCCAGTTATAAAAATATACTATTAAGCCCCCAAAAAGGTTGAGCCGACCCTGTAGCAAAGCTAAATTCAAAACCGTGTTCCACATAAATAAGCGAAATTGGTTTTAAAAAGCGCGAAGCGCACAAAAGCGACGGGGTCTAAAACTGAGGCGCAAAAGCAGTGGGCTTTTGGTACGCGAGGCGCAAGACGATTATTTAATTTTTTTTATATATGCTATATAGGTTTTTAGCATCATTTACCCAAAATATAGATACAAATAAGGCTTATATATGATTTAACTTAAATGTACAACCTTTTTAGCTACATGTATAACAATTTTAAGCACAAAAACACCCGTGTACGAAAAGTGTGCTTTTCTTGCGCTTTTCGTACAATGCTAGCCTAGTGTTACATAAGGCACACAGAGTGGCGCCTAGATGCGCTTTGCGCTTAAGAGGGCCTCGAGCGCCCTTTTCAAAACACAGATTAGCTAATCTGACAGATAAAATTTGGAATAAGTTAATTTGTGTACTCTTTTTTTTTTTCAAGATAATCAATATCCTTAAACTAGAATAAAATCACTCCTTCAACAATTCAAAATGCAGGAACAACTAAATTTACCTATAGCACATCATATAGTCATAAGCTCATATACAATATTACAATCTATCTATAATGCACATGTACTTATATAATCCAAAGATACAAAGTTGAATTATCGACAGAAATACCTTAATATTAGGTCTAACATCAACAATAACTCCATCCTCTACATAAACATCAGCAACCTCCTGATGGTCAGCATTTACGACCGTGCCACCCGCTATCAATATCTTCGACGACGCGACACTTTCAGAACCACAATATCCAATTCCAGACTCACAAATCTGTCAGATTCAATTATCATTAGAAATGTAGAATCTCAATGTTGACTTAAATTCTTCATTTTTCAAATCTTAAATCATTAACCCAATATTTTTTTTGGTAAAATTGTTTACTTCAAGTCCTATAGTCCAATCAACCAATAGAAATTGAGCAAAACTTTAGCAATTGATGCAATCATAGGGGTGTTCTTTGTTGGAGCCAACTGGATCGATCACGTTCACAAAGAACTCGTACACAAGAAAACGAAAAGAACAAGAGATAACCTTGGACACTAAGTCACGTTTTTCATATAATCAAAACCACAAATAATACAATGATCCTACACCTCTATTTATACTAAAAACAACTTGCATCCTAGTCTAATTCTATCTCATAATAATACTCAACATATTACTATAATTCAAGTTCGGGTGGCTTCAAATTCGACATATGAACCATTTAACCATTTGACTTCTTGGTTCATCATTTCAAACCCCTTTAACAATCAAGATTAATTCCCGCATTCTTCGGGTTTTAGTTTTTTCATGTCAGGCTGTTTAGTTTTCTAGCTAGGAAAAAGCGACCCGATAACCAATCCATTTAAAGTTCGGGTTAGTTGGGGTCGGTTTGTTCGGATCGTGTTGTTAGGCAATCAAGTTTAGATGTAAAAAGAAAAAAAAAGTTTTTTATAATATGATATGCTAATGTTCAAAAGACCCGATAAATGTTCGGGTTCTTTTTCGTGTTTCAAGTTTTCCGGGTCGTGTAATTCAGGTTTTTGGCCTGGAAAAAGTGACCCGAGAACCGGCCCATTTAAGGTTCGGGTTTTCCGAATATTCTCTGATTCAAGTTCGGGTGGCTTCAAATTCGGGATTCTGGTAAAAATGACCGAATTGATATATGTTTTGATCAGAAAAGTGTGACAGTTGGTTTTGACAGAACAAAGTATATATGTATCTATACATACATCTACATACATATGATCAAAATAAAAGAATATATAATAAAAGATATTAAAAGATGAAATTAAACAGAACCTGACTCAGTCCAAACAAGGGCGATAGTGAGATCATAAAGACGAGTATCAACGATTGTAAATGAACCATTTTTTTTTAACTGAAGATTTGAATCTGTAAATAGACTCTTTTGAATTAAACGAAGGATTCTGTAACAGAACTGTGGGGACTGAGGCCGAAAGGATACAGATGCAGATAACGAATTTATAAGTCAGTTACAAAATTGGTCCCTACACCATCATAGTCTTTTAATTTTTATCTTCGTAGTCTTTTAGTCCCTCCGTCCCATTTTACTCATTTTAGATGTCATAGGCTCATAAACACATATATTAAGAAACTTTTTTTGTATGTTGTAAAATGACAATAATATTCTCAAGTTATTATTTCAAGTCTTTGATTGTCTTTTGTCTTTTTATGGGCAAACCTGAAATTTACTAAGAAATTAACATTTAATTTGAGAGAAAAAATAGAAAAATAGACATTTAAAATGAGACGAAGGGAGTAATTTTATTATTTTTTTTTGGGGGGGGGGGGGGGGGGTTGAGACGACATCGTGCATTTTGGGTAAAACTAAGAAAAACATAGGAAAAAAAACTGATTTGCTAGAAAAAGACAATCCATCATTGATTAGCAATTTGTCATATTTAAGAGAAAACATCTAAATTCAGACTTATTTTACAATGTAGTTGGAAGAAGAGCTAATCAAAGTTGTTTCAATAGTTCGTGACTATAGGCTTGCTCGAAAGAAGGTCATGCAATATCGAGTTGTATAAACTTTAAGCCAAGGAAGCCTAGATTTGCTTCTTCTACAACCACAGATGCTAAGAACTGCTTCTTCTACAACCACAGATGCTAAGAACCGCTTCTTCTTCGAGTTACCCTAACATCTAGATAAAAAAGAGTTGGCTTGAATTGTATTCGAGCCAAGTTCATTTGTTTTCGAGCATGAGCCGATCTGGTCTTGGCTTAGCTAAACTCGCCTCATAAACAACCGTAACCCTAACGCTTAGTTAGCCTTTCTTATAAACTTAAAATGTGTTCATGTATTTTTAGTTCCTTTTTATAATACCACTAATAGGATATGTAGGAAAATATTCTTCAAACAAATTTCGTTGTTTAGACTATAAGATGCAGTGGTGTTATTTATGCCACCTCACCAATTTTTTTAAATAGTAGCGCCCCTATTTTCTCGGCGCCATTGGGAAGCGCTATTCATGCCACTTCACCATTTGTTTTTTAATAATAGCGCCCCATGTTTCCCCAACGCCATTGGGGGCGCTATTGATGTCTCGCCAATGACGATCGATAAGGAATTTCTTTGGTGGGGCCCCCTTTCCTAAACCAAACAAATTTTTTTTCTTTTATCCTTTTTAAATTAAAGTGACATTTTTCTATTGCGAGAGTGTTATTGAATAAAGTTCTTGTCTACGTGGAGTATACGTGGTGTTGAGGTGACGGAATGAAACACCTAAAAGCTCCATTCCACACCATCCAACTTTAGAAATATTCATAATTGTTTTCTTAGAATTAAGATGAGATTGCTTATATATAACCACCTGTTATTTATATAATTTTACTTTTTTATATTCAAATAGTTGTGAAATATTAGTGTGCGAGGTGATTGTTATATTGGTTATCAAAGAAAGCAAGAATGTAAGCAAAATGTGCTTCCTCACTACTACCATTCATTTGTGTTAGATAAATATAATAGCATATGCCTTGGTAGATAAATATAGTAGCAATACAAAATACATGCTACTACTATATTAATATATCGTAGCATATATTTTGTATTGCTATTATATTTATATTTATATTTTGTATTGCTATTATATTTATCTAACAATTTGATAATGATAATAATTCATTAATGTTAATAGAAGAAAAGACTTGATTGTGACATAGGTGGTGTTTGTTTTTTGGCCAGAAGTGCTTCTGACCACTTTTGTCTGCGCCGCGCAGACGCGGGCAGACGTTTGGGGCACGCAGATTGTTTGTTTTTCGGAAGACCTTTCACTAAAAAAGGTCTTCCTGACCTCTTCTTGGTGCAGACATGGACCAATGTCTTCTACCCTCTCCCTACCTCTTCTCCTTTTTTTCCCTTCTTTTTTCTCTTCTGGTTCTAACAGATCAGATCTTACCATTTTCTTCAGTCCCTTTCTTCACCTCCTCCTCCTCTCCCCTCCGCTCCTCCTCCCCGTCGCCTTCCGCCACTGCCTCCTCCACCTCCCCTCCGCCCTCCGCCGCTGCCCCCTCCGTCCTCCTCCTCCGCCCTCCGCTGTCGCCCCCTCCGTCCTCCTCCCTTCATCACCTCCTCCTCGTCGCCCTCCGCCGCTGCCGCCTCCACCTCCCCTCCGCCCTCCTCTCCCTTCCTCATCCCTCCATCGCCTCCTCCCTCCGCCGCCTTGAGTATATTATTATTATTATTGTTGTTGTTGTTGTTGAGATTAAAGACATGACATAAATCTAGGTTGATTGTTGCTGTGAATGAAGATGGTGGATAGAGTAGTTCACGTGTTGGTTGAAGATGGAGGAAGAATAGTCAGAGGGTTGTGTGGATGAAAATAGTCAGAGGGTGTTTATGTTGAAAGAAGAATAAAAATGCATGTTGCTGACGTGGCGTTCAATGGTACCTTCAACGTCCCCTTTATAGTGCCACGTGGCATCCTAATTGAATGTTTTTAGTGTTTTTTAATTTATTTGATTTTTAATTAATAATAAAACCTAAGCAAACCCTAATCCCGTATTCAGCCTCTTCTCATCTCATTCTAATAATCTCAATCTTCTGTCTCTCACCTCACAATTATTCTTCAACATTTACGTCTCTCTCTCATCTCTCAATTTGTGTTCACCATTTACTTTACTCTCTCAATCAACATAATCTATCATCTTTGGGGGAGAATCATGTGATGACAATTTAAATGCGCAGGCTAGCAGGTATATGAGTCTTGACAACCTTTCTTTTATTCATAGCATAGTTATTAAGAATCTTCTTCACATATAAGAACTCTAAAAGTATTAGTTGATTGAAAGTTGGTGTGAAGTAACAAATTAGTATTTGTTTTGTTGTACTATATAAACAGTTGTTGCTCAACGATTATTTTAGTCTTTTAGATGAACTTTGCAATGGCTTTCAAGAAAAAATGGTTTAAAAACTTTTTGTTCAGTAATGCAACCCAAATTTGAACTTCTATGCCGGTTGACAATTGCTAGGGATATTATAGGTGCAGAACTGGTTGAGTTGGGTAATGGGTCAAAACAGGCTGTATTAAAAAGGAGAAGTAAATTTTCAAGGCGGGTCAAAAGTCCGAACACATTTTTTTTTTGTATTTTCTGAAATCTCATTCATATACCAATTACCAAATATAAGTACAAAACTAGCATTATAAAGGTGTTCCACTCCAATGTAAGAAAACTTGAGAGGTATAATCAATTTAGTATCTTTTGGGTGAGTTTTGAACCATTTTGACCCATTCCACATGTTTTCTTTATTTATAAGATTTTTTATTTTATATATAATTTGACCGGTTTGACAGATTGTAGTACTAATGGGGAGCTCAGCAAGTGCGGTTGATATCTCTAGAGAGATTGCAAGTGTTGCCAATGAAGTCCACATTGCATCTTGGTCAAACACGAATGAAGAAAGTGCAACTTTACACGGATATGACTGGCATGCTTAGTGGTTTACCTTTCAACCGCCTTCATGTTCTTAGTTTATTTTAGTCTGGTGGCTGCAGTTTTTCTTCGGCTTTTTAGCATACACTATAGCATAAAAGCTTCATTGTTTCTTTTTGGTCTCTGGTTAGTTTTGTGGCCGTTTTTGTTCGAAAAGATTAACCAAACTAAAGTGATCTTTTTGGAGAAACTATTCCAGAAAAGGAATGCGTTTTGCTTATTGCTAATCACCAAACAGAAGTTGATTGGATGTATCTTTGGGATCTTGCACTAAGAAAAGGTTGTTTAGGATGCATTTCAGCAACAAATTAATTAAGATGTTGGCCATTACTTAGATGAATTCATTTGTTATAATCAATGAGACATTTTATGATTTAATCTTACTTGCCTATGTTTGTCATCTTGATTCTAGGTCCCCATGCAATGGAAATTCTTCTTGTCAAATTAATCACGATTCGCATCTTCACAATTCCAAGGTACTTAAGTTACTCAGAAGTACTTTCCTATATCCTGTTAATTTTTCCTACAGGATTGGTTAGAACATGATTCGGAACTTGAAAGTTATCTAACTTTTTATTTGTTGTATTTTCCATCTTTTGTGTGTATTATATCAAATATTATAGACAACAATAAAAAAAATTCCCAACCCCGGGACACTGGCCAGTACGTTTTCAAAACCTTAGCAGTACCTTTACAGTAAGTATTAGTAAGTGAATAAAAATATTGATTATAGAGTTTACCCTTGCAGAAACATGGTAGTATGGATCATGCTCACCAATGATAGGCGAGATAGCATCGTTTCCAATCCATCCAGCTAAACAAACAAAAATAAAGAAACAAGCCTTAATAATACATCAAAGGATTTATAAGTTTAAATTACAAGATTAATAAGCTAATCCATGTAATGTTACCTTTCAAGTATTAGAACATTGTGACTGATATTATCAGGCCATTAAAGAAGAACACAGTAACCTATGGCATCACAGCTACAAAATGTTGAATCATTAAAAGCCATAGCAATGATAAAAATAAAGGCAAGAGTCCTCCACACACAATCAAAACTGGCCACGATTTTCCAACATCAGCTACATATCTCTGCAAGCGTTACACAGATAAATAATCTAAATTTTGAATAAATTAAAAGTATGCACTACCATGACAAAAGACTTCAGGGAATTCAATCATTCATACATTTTTTTTATAAAGGTGGGAGCTTCGACCAATTCACTTACTTATATAAATGAGTCACCCCACCCCACTCGGCCAGCCATTTTGACCCATAGTTGTTAAAAGCCATCGCCTTTTGCGCCTAGGCCCATTTTTTAGGCGAGGCAAAGTAATTGAGCTTTAAGTCGAGGAAATTGCGCTTTAATTCCCCAGGTGATGGTTTAGGACTTTAGGCGCAGATTCTGGCGAGATTCCCAGCCAGATTTCTATTTTAATCTAAGGAAAACTACTTTTATACACTAATATTTTAAAACTTTTGATACTAATTAGATGATATTAAATGTTACACAATAGCTTTTGTTATTTTATTTGAAAAAATAATACCATTTTACTAATACATATGTATTACGGAGTAATATATTTTTACTTTTTTCCTTTGTTCGCTTTTTTGTCCTAGGCCCTCGTCTTTTTTGCGCCTTGCGCCTAGGCCTCGGGCAAGATCTACGCGCCTTGAGTGCGCCTAATGCATTTGATAACTATGTTTTGACCCACACTTAAAAATGAGTCAACTGACCCATTTCAACTAGAAACCATTTTGACCCATTAGTCTGTTACTTGACTTGCCCACCGTTCCCATCTTGCCACCTTTAATTTTTACGCTACAATAGTTGATAGGAAAAAATCTACGGAACAAAAAACACTTTCAGGCTACCATACCTTCAACACTGAAGATCGTGCATTAATGGAGTTATGAATGGATTTATCTATAACCATGTTATCATCAATGGTAACCCCATTCATTTGCTTCCAATGTGTTAACGATATGTTTGATGGTCGATCAATAAATTGGCAAGTCCAAAATACTGCATTACCAACACAACTAATTACAACAACTAACAAATCACAAATAGCAAAGAATTCTTACCACAAATTTGACTTATGCATACCGTTTACGCTTGGGAAAATAAAAGGATAACAAGGACCTTGAAGCTGAAGAGAGGTGTTTCTTAGTTCTGGAGTAAGGTCGGCAAAATAATCATAATTCATATCAATCCAATCGTCTAATGAAATACGGATATCTCCTTCTGGATAATCACAAACCCAGTTCAATGAATCTTCAGATGGAGTTGGGCAATCCAATAAGCATATTGTTCGTGCGTTAGACAGTTTTACTCCACTGTTTTTTACTCCACTTTGGTAGACTTGATTCGGATTAACATAATATTTGAGTTCCAACTCATGGAGATTAAAATCTTTGTGTTTGCCCCCACATACATTTCCTTTGTAGTCCAACCCAAAGTTTAGCATGATAAAACACATATTTATTATGCAGCACACATAGCATAGGATCAAATGTGAGAACTTGAGAAAAAAACAACTTATTACGTTTAAAATTTAGATTAATAATCCAAACAAGTAGATATACATAGGAAACTTATTGTAATTGATAAATAAATCCTTTTCAATCCCAAATCACCCATAAATATGCAAATTGATCAAAGTTGGCAACTTTATCGATTAATTATTGTTTTTTTCTGTATAGGGCCAATTAAATTCATTGGCACCAAGTCATGATGGTTTTTTTTAGGCTCAACAAAGCATACATGATCTGATATGTTAACCCTCTAGAAACATACAAACAAATTATTATTTAGTTATTATGTAATTTGTTAATTAGTTATGAATAATGACCAATCATAAGCCATACCCAGTGATCAAATCAATAGCAGAGGACAAAGTGGTAGTGACAGAGAATAATATTGTCTCTGAGTTCAAACCAGATGAAAGAAATGGAAGTGAATTGGAGGGTGGAGATGGGGAAGGGTCTGAAGGGATTGAGAAGTTTGCGAGTAAAGCGATTAATGCTTCGATTGTTCTTGGGTTTAGTACTCTTGCTGTTATGAGGTTGCTCACTATTGATTATGAGTATTGGCATGTGAGTATCATTTTATTATTTGATTTTGGTGGTTTTGTTTTGGCTATTTTGTGTTTTATTCTGTGAATTGTCAGTTTGATTGATCGTACATGGTTTTGAATTTTGGGATAAGTAATTTGAAAGAGATATGATTACGTGGGTACATAATACATATCATGTTTATGTAATACAGTTAAATAATAGGTACAAGTGTTTACACACTTTGTTTAAAGTGGATTAGATAATAGTTTGTCGTTGTTTAAGTTTGATTTTGGTGTATGTAATGGGTCATTCGCATTATCGGGTATGCAAATGGGATTTAGGTTGTAGCGAATGGGTTGTCTAGAAGGCCATTCGTATGGTGAAAGACCCATTTGCACACTCGACTGTGCAAATGGGATCTGCCTATATATATATAGATGTTCAACAGAGGTTGTTAGAGTTTGGTCATTTTGTCAACTGAGTCTAGGCGTCAAAACCTCTCTATTCGAATATCTGAAAAACTGTTTATCGAGTCTGTAATCAACTGTTTTGATATTAATGATTATGATAAACATTGAAAATGATATTGAATGTTGATATTAGAGTTATGCATTTTTTAGTATTTATGATAGGTTTTAATATTAGAGTTATACATTCTTTTAGGTTAGGTATCAATGTTAGTATTGTGAGACTTGGTACATAGATGTAATAACTTTTTTAATGGTTACAACTTCCAACTTAAGTGATTAGAAAATACACTGTTGGGCAGGCTATTTGTCTTTGTCGGTTCATCAGGTGTTAGCATTGGAGTTGTATATTGTTTTAGGTTATTTCCATTTATCCTTCTCAACTCTTACACAATGCATTGTAAAATATTATGTATACCTATATTAACTAATTTTCATTATTTTATACATTACTTTAAACATATTTTTTTTATATTTCTAAATTATATATGCAGTCTTTACCATATCAACATCTTACACATCACTTTGAAAATAAGGATTTTGATAAACTATTTATCATCCGCTTTGGAAATGCTAATGAATGGTTTATCTGGGTGGAAAAGTGCTTGACAGGTTACTATTTGACTGATGGATGGGACAAAGTGTTTGAAGATTTAAAGTTACAAATTGGAGATTCTTTACTTTTTGAAAAAGTAAATGAAACTACGTTCAATATACAAATGTTTCTTCAAGATGGCACCAATGTTGACCCAAACAACACTGACCAAAACAAATGAGGTAACATTCTATTAACCCTCTAGGTTTTTAATACGTCATGAAATGTATTTGTGTAGTTATGTCATTTGATAGGTTTTTTTTGGTTGTCAGTTGTGGATTTTAGATGTTATGTTCATTGATGATAACTTTGATACTTACTATGACAAATGTTATGAATACATCATATAACAGCGGATCAACTTCGTTTAACATTTAATAATCATGATAACTATGCTTGCGTCTTTGGGCTGTATTTCAAACCATAATAGGTTGGGTGCACTCTTTGTGTCTGGACTGAATTTGGAAACATAATACGCTGGCTGTAGGCTTTGTGTCGCAGCTTTGTTATATATAGGTTAGAAACTGGTTTGCAAAATCTTTGTAAAAATGTCCACTTTCTTTTTAATACCTTCCATTTTTTAATGATTACAATTCTATTGGTCAAATAATAATCTCCATTCATAACTTCGTTACGTTTCTGATTCACAAACTCCTCTGACCAACCGACGCCAAACATCAAATTCGACCACAACACTCCATCTACATTCAATCTAATTTGATCACCGTTATCAATACAATGCAACTAACAAATATCAACTTACACATAAACAAACTCGCAACCACAACACAACATTTCACTTCAGTGCAATTTAATTCTTAAACTATTTTCATTTACTTTTAACATTCATAAATAATTTTTATTTCAACCCCGGGACGCTCCGGGTAGTCAGCTACTTATGTTCATTTAACATAATATTGAAGTTTCTGACAACAATCTCTCTTTTGAAGGGGTTGTTGTTTTAAAGGGTTTTATCAACAAATCTTAATCATATCAAAATTCAGCCGTAAAGTCAAACGCTGCAGTACAAGCCCCCAATATATGAAACGATATGTTACTTGAACTTTAGATGTATCAGTTACTTTAGTTAGTTACTTAACCGCCATTTTTTAATGTATAAATACGTTCCTATGTACAGAATTATTTGTGTAGGAATACTATAGTTTGTGTGTTTGATGCATACTCCTATCAAACAAACATGTTCATCATAGATTGATACAAGATCCGAAGGGGCCACAACAGTTGTTACTGATTTAATGTTTCAAATATTGTTGTCTTTAGCATGCCAAGTGTTTGTTATTATGCTTCAATGAGTGAATGCTTTTTGTTTTATTATTTTCTTAACATTATTCAGTACAATGACATTAACTTTATTTGCTTTGTGTTGTTTTCATATTTTCATTTAACTTTAACAGGAACTTGACATTACTCAATAGAAAATGGTTCCTTCTTTCCTGGTACCTGTTGTCGGAGAGTACGATACATCTGGTAAAATTTACATTCACATATATGATTGTAACATTGACTTTTATTCTATTTACCATTATTTTCTTACTTTTCATTATATATTATCTTTTTCAGACTCTTCCACCATGTTATGATATGTTACGCCAAAAGCACAATTTCCCTCTTCGCCTTGCTTTCTTAACGCAGATTGGTGGTGATGGATGGTTTGTTGATATTGTCAAACACTCTAATACATTTTCCATCACAGGCAATTGGAAAGACGCTGCAACTGCTTTAAACCTTAAGCTTGGAGATTTGATAATTTTTGAGCATCTTGGAGGTGTAGACTTTAATATTCACATTCTAAGAAAAGACATAGGTCAACAACCATCAGATACATTCCACATATCCTTCACAAATGATACATAATGCACGGTAGAACATTATATATACTTACTTATATTAACTAATTTTCATTATCTTATACATTACTTTTCACATATTTTTTTATAATATTTTTGATTTATTTATACAGATCTTATCTTCTGAACACCTTAAACAACACTTTGAAAATAAGAATCTTGATAAACCGTTTATTCTCCGGTTTGGAAATGCTAAATGGTTAGTCCGAGTGGAAAAGCGGTTCACAGATTTCTATTTGACTGACGGATGGGACAAAGTATTTGAAGATTTAAAGTTGCACATTGGAGATTCCTTGGTTTTTAAAAAATATAATCAAACTACATTCTATATACAAATGTTCCTTCAAGATGACTCAAATGTTGAACCTTTCGACAATGACCCAAACAATGCAGGTAACATTCTATTCAAACATTTACTTTTGAATCATTCATTATTTATTTACCTGCTTATGTAATTTCATACGTTACCCAAACTCCTTTTTTCAACCACTTGAAAAGGTCATGTTTACATACTTCCAAGTCCGCCCTGTCGTTATGTAATTTCATATGTTTTATTCATCCTCATTTATCAATTCTATATGTTATGTTCATCTTTCATAACTTTCATACTTGCACACAACTAAAAATCAATTTCTTATCAATAATGATATCCAAATTATTATATTCATACACTTTTTATGATTCTCATAATACAAACTATATCATATTAATATTTATAGTAAATAACTAAATTTTACTAATGCAGTTGAAATAATCTACATACCAAGCGATGATTCGGACGCTGATGATGATGCTGCCGTGAACTTCCCTGCTGTTGAACAAGATCATGATGCTGCTTTTATTAACCTTCCACATGGTGAACAACATGCTTCTGTTGAACAACGTGATGATGCTGCTGATATCAACTTTGCTGATGTTGAACAACTAATTGCGGCTGTTGAACAATATGATCATGCTGCTGCTGTGAACATTCCTAATCTTGAACAACAACATCCTGCTGTCGAAGATGATAATGATGCTGCTGATCAAAATCACCTCTATAATGCTGCTGACCTTTCTATGGATTCTACTGCTGTTAAAGATCTATCAATTGCGCATCAACTTACATATAGATTTGTAATGTTTCTTCTTTTCAATCATTCACGCATTTAAATTACATTTCATTTTTCTTACTTTATATTATCAAGTGTAAATTTACTAACTTCTTATTACAACGTTTTCCTATAAAGTTTGGTGAAAAAGCGGATTTGTTCATGGGGCTCAAATTCTATTGAAATTTGAAGATGGAATTGTGTTAAAGAAACAACTTCGTGCTGAACTTTGTGGGAGTAAGTTGAGGTTTGCTATTTGTCGTCGGGCAGAATGCATGGATGAACTTGGAATACGAAATGGATGGAGGTATCGTCTCAAGTTTCACAAGAATGAAGGTCTTTTGGCTATATATAATGCGTAGAAGCTACTTATTACATAATATTAGATGCTAGGTAAAAAAATGTTGGAAAATTATTGCAGCTTACTTTTGGCCTAATATTTTGTACTCACTTTAGGCCTATCTTTGTCTAAAAACAATTATCTTTTGAACTATCTACTTCATAATTAGTTGTTACTGTTTTCTTTGTTTTACCACTTAAATAACTATGTTCAAATCATGTTCATTACTATTACATGGTTATCTACAAACAAATTTATTCACATTCTTTACATTTCCATTAACAACATACACAGATTGTGAATTAAAACTTTTTGTTTGCAATTCCAATGGCAATAATAATTTTAAATATATATTCTATCTCATTCACCGGTTCAATATATAATACATTTAGCATGCACTTTTTTCTCTTAATGCCGCAAATAACTCGCAAATTTCTCATATACATGTTACTTTTCACATTCAACAATATTTTAATCTTCAACCCCGGGACGTTCCCGGGTAGTAAGCTAGTAGTACATATATAAAGAATTCTTATAAATGTTGGTTTTTGTGTTTAATTTCAATTAATACAATTTTGTGAATATTGTTATTTGTGAATTTGTTTATTATTATTATGTGGATATTCGTGGTGGATTATGGTTATGGTTTTGGGTTACCCTGCAGACGTTAAAAAACAAACAGTCTTCCTCTTGCAGACTGCAGACCTTTGGTCCACCTCTTCTCTTGCAGATGTCTGCAGATGTGGTCCGCAGACTGCAGACCTTTTGCCTCAGAAAAAACAAACAGCACCATAATAGTCAAAATTGAAGAAGAAGTCTGTAGACGTATAATGCAAATTCCTAAAGGACTGAAATTAAAGGAAAAAGTATAATCAAGGGTCTATTTCCTTAATTAACTAAAATAATCACAAAATATTGGATTGCATCTCTTGACCGGCATCAATGGTATAAATCAAATTTGTAACGTTGCTGGTTGCGTAGACGTGTCAGCAACATTTTAAAATATTATCCAATATATATTATACTTATATAGTTAAATTGTTTATATTTATTATTAAGACTTAAATAGAACTTCCAAATGTTTTCCTCGTACTCTATGTACGTATGTAGTGAAGTCTCATTCGATCAAAATACGTTGTCTTGATTCCTAGCATTGTCGGTTGTGTCTAGTGGCTATGTAGCTGGCCCACACATATGTTGCGAAATTTATACTTAGTTCGTAGAAATTAATTAACGACGGAGATAGTAACCATGTAGTGAAATGTATTGCACTCGAAGAAGGGATGTGCATGAGAACAAGCATGGATAAAGTTTTTATATGTAACAATCAAAATCTTTTAGCTTACAAGTGAAAAGAGACGTGCAAAGAGCTGGTATTTAAAAAGTAAAAACAATAAATTACACACACACACAAAAAAAAAAAAAAAAAAAAAAAAGAAACACACACACACACATTCCATAATAAGGTAGGTATTTAATTTTCTTAAAAACTTCCAATAACAGAATTGATGACTGTAACTTAATGAAAGTATCATTCTCATTGTTTTATACTTCAAATAAAACTGATGTTAACTTTAGGCTTTAGCCCTTCATCTTTAAGCCACCACGGGGCACCTTCGGTATTGACCGTATTGGGTATTCGGCTTAGGTAGCCGATCGGCTACACAGTTCCGACTGGATTGGCTTGGGGAATCGGCAAGATATTTCGGCCTGTGGTAGCCGATAGTTTCGAGGGAAAAAGCCGAAGAAAGAAGAAGAAAAAGTGTGTTTCTTAGGTGGGGACCATCTTATGGAGTGTGTGTGATTGGTGGGTATGGTAAAATGATGGGGGTCTTTGATTCCAGGCTACTTTAGGCTTGGCGTTTCCGATGTTTAGGCTACTTTAAGTTAGTTTGGGGTTGAAATTACGTGGCACGAGAAAATTAGTGCACCCCAGGCTAGTAGAGACTTGTGCCCTTCCTCCCTAAGACTCTTAACAAGTCCATTAAATCAACCGAAGCCCACTAGTGAATGCGACCCAACAACGCCACTTGATAAGCCTATCAGAAATCAGCAGTTAGCTACTTAGCCCGGAACTTTATCAGCCCAATAGTCATTTAGAAGCTCAGAGACCCTAGTAGGCTAGTACGGAGTATTATTTATTCATTTCTTCATATTTTTCTCTCTCTCTCTCTCTATATCCTACAATATAGTTAGAGATGAACAAACAAAACGGTTTAGGAACTGGAACCGGTAGCAAAAAACCTCAAGTAGAACTGAAAGCCTGGCTATTACCTACGCTAATACCGGTCAAACAAATTGGCACAAAACTCAAACCAGTACCGCTAAAAACCAATTGGAATTGAAAAAACCGAAACCGAACCCAAAACTGTTTAGGAGAAAAAACGATTTGACCATAAACACAAATAAAATTATGTGTTTTTTGTATTGATTTTTAGTTTTATTGTTTTAGAAAGTCTAAAAGTTAATAAAAGTGCGTACATGAACCCGAATGAAACCAAAACCGAGTAAAAAACCGAATCTCAACCAAACAAACCGAGTTGAAACCAAACCAGTTTCAAACTGAAATGGTTTGGCTTTGAATGGTGAAAATTAAAACCTTTTCCAAGCTGGTTACGGTTTCTGAAAAATACCAAAACAGATTGGTACTATGTTTCATATGTGATCAACCCACGATTGAAAGTTTGAAATTGTATTTTTAACAGTTTCACTATGGTGTAAGAGGATTCATATCCCCTCTATCACTTTTAACCTTATAATTTAATTAAAAATTAAAGTTTCAAATTTATCCATCATTTTATGCCATGTGGACTACTAACATTGTTTTTTACATAATTTCGGTTTTTCTTTTAATAGATGATGTTTACAAAGTTTCAAATATGTCAATGCAATATGCTTATTTAGTTATTTTTATATACATATTAATATATTTTTTTTGTTCAAAACGGAGTTGTTGATAGTAATGTACCAATGATCAAAGCACAAACGCACACCTAATAAAATTTTGTGTCACGGTTTACCTTTTTTGCTATGTGTGTTGTTTACTCTTTTCACTGTTTTAATATAATAATACGCTATAAAATTCCGAATATACTTTTGTGACGTGTTTATTTTTTACTACGTTTTCATAAAAAAAAAACTTTGTTCGAAATCAAACTTGTCAAAACATAATTGAACTTTTTTTTTCTTTACTGTGATAAATCAATCCGATTTTGTCCAAACAACAACACTGCAGGTATTAGTATTTGTTTTTCTCGTGAGGTACGTACGTTACCTACATCACAACATGTGAGATGAGTGTAGGTAAATGTTTTGAGTAGTAAAGTTGTCCCTACTATTTGGTGGAGTGACAAAGACAATAAAGATAAAAACTATGCCTTCTTTGGAGGTCACAAGTTCGAATCCGAGCCAACACGGATTTTTGTCCCACCAAGCATTACACCAGAAAGTCTCGACTCTTGTGACGGCGCAACATCTGTCAAGTGAAATGCGACGGTATGGTTTCCCGTTGGGGCAAAGAGAGTTCTTGTAAGCGGTGTTATGCCCCTTTGTGGAGAAACCCGGTGGGTTCCGGTTCAGGGCCAGTCTTACAGTTGTGCCTGCGACTGCTCAGTCCTAACCGCCCAGTAAATGATATCTTAACGTTATTCTGTAAAAAAACAAAAGAAAATGTGAACAGAATCAATATGGCAATCTTAAATATTAATTAGGACAATCAAACCAATAAAAAACAAAAGAAAATGTGAACAGAATCAATATGGCAATTTTAAATATTAATTGTCGTTTTAATCCTTGTGGTTTGCCCCAACTAACAGGTTCAGCACAAGTATAACACTTTGAGTTTCTGTGGTTTGTCGGGCCAACACTTTACATCCCTCTTATTAACGTCAGTTAGTTTTTCAGTTAGTTTGTGAGTAAAATGACTACTAAAAGCAAAACTAACCGACATTAATAAGAGGGATGCAAAGTGTTAGCCCGACAAACCACAGGGACTCAAAGTGTTATAATCGTGCTGAACCTGTTAGTTGGGATAAACCACAAGGACGAAAACTCGAAAACTGCAATTAACTATAACGCAATATATTACATTGCTTACGATGTGTATGCATCATGGTGACACAATCACAAAAGCGTGCGATCGTTTAGTCATTAATGTGAACAGGATCCAAACATAATATGAAAAGAATCAAAGCAACATGATATGGTCACATTTGGTGGACACTTAATTCATCCACGACGCCACCACCATCCGCCATCACCGACTCACAAACCAAACCACACACTATATATATAACATAAACCCAACCCCACATCTTACAACCACATGATATTATTTAGACCAGCTATTAATATTATTAGTCACATCAAACCACAACAAGTTCGGAACAGCAAGTTTGTCATGACAAGTGTGTCCGAGGCTGCTGGATTCAGTGCACCAAGATTGGTGACCAAGAAGGTGCTGGCTAAGAGCCAGAGTGAAGGTGATGGTGCCGTTGTTCGGAGAAGCATTGGAAGGTGATTGGTTTACAGTAGCGGATCTAGAAATTAATTTCAGTAGTAACGGTTTTTATTTTTTTCATTTTAGTAGTAACGTTTTCCAAATATCGTAAAAAAAACACAAATTTTCCACTATGCGTGCGAAGTTGAGTAGCAAATGACGCGACACCTAGCTTCAAGCTAGGTCCGCCCCTGTTGGTTACCGAATTCTATCATTAAAACCCACGCGCACACACATGTAATATATGTAATATATGTATATAGACATTTTATAAAAAAATTACACCCGAATAAAACAGGCCCTAGCCGTGGGTCCTCTACGCCACCCTAAAAGCCTGGCATGTTGTTAAGGTTTCTGATTTGTGGTATTTTGTTGCAGGCCTGAGTTGAAGTCTCTGGATCCGTTCTTGATGTTAGATGAATTTTCTGGTACGTGTTTTTTCTAATATTTTAGATTATATATTTATTTATTTTTTAAAGATTATTTAGGTCAAAGCTACACTAAGTCAAAATGTATTTAATTTTTTGGTCAAAATATCATTAATGTATTTATTTTAATTTTTTGCTGTAAAAAAAAAGTTGGTCAAAATAGCAAATTCCAATGATTGGATGATCTGTAATAACCGGGAACCGATCCTTGTCGGTTCGCTATACATGGTTGATGTACCGACTACCCAGAGCACCCACCATTGTGAAAACAACTAGTGAAGAATCAGTAAAATCCAGGCGGGATCAGAAATCAAACCTGAGACCATCCAGTCTCAAGTCCTATCCTTCACTTTCCATGTCACTCCATCACAAGGGTGGGGGCGAACCGCTAATGTTGGTTCACTAGTTGTTGTCTAGTGATTGTCTGATTGAACCAGTGACCACTCAACAACTTAGTGGTTGGGCCATTTTTAATGTTTATTTTTATTATATTTATATGATAATATTTGAACTTGTGGCTCTCGTAATGAAAATAATTGCAAACTCAAAAAAATCTGTATTTTTGTAAGTCCATTCTTTTGAATATAAGCAATATGAAGATACATTATTAGAATGTTATGTAACACATAAATATTTTTAAAATTAATTAGGATGTTATTCGGCTTTTAGTCTAGTCATAGTGGTTTGCTCACTTGTGTGATCACCTATAGGGTAGGGTGGCCGATTCGATGACCTATCGGGCATTTTTTTTTAACGGAGAAGAAAACTTATATTCCACCAACAAACTAGCAAGAAGCTAGAGGTACACCAAAAAAATGAAAATCACGAAACATACATTACCAAGCCTAAACACCTAACCAAACCGCCATAGACCTCCAAGACTATGCTAACCGATCAATTATCTCGACTGGAAGCATCACCTTAAACCTTGACACTTTAACACCTTTTCTCACACGACGGCTTCTCCCTTGGATCTTGCCATTCTCTTTTTCAACCACATCAATTGTCTCATCCCAAGGAACACCAGGGTTGGACATGTTATAAATTTCACTGGCCAAGGCAAGTGACAAATCCAAAGGATCAATTTTAGGTCGAGCCTTCTTCCTAGACTTAGGCGCAAAGGACAAGCTAAACGTAAGTGGAGATCCGGCCGGAGTATAAACCAATTGGCCAAGTGGAGATCGGGCATTAATTATTATTTTTTTATAGTTCCTTTTCTTTCACAAGTGTTAAACAAAACTTTTAGACATCAATTTAATCTTTACATTTCATTGTTGTGCAGTTTCTCCACCAGCTGGATTCCCTGATCATCCCCATAGAGGTATCATCGTTTTCTTAGATAAGCAAACAATTCATTATTATAATTTCATATGGGTCGGGTTGGATATGTGCATTACTATGTTTTAATGTTTATAACTCTATTTTATTTTCTTTTGTAACCATTAGTTTAAATTAGTAACCCCCCGAGTAGGTTTGCGAAACTTGTTTATATTGTATGTTCATAACAACCAAATAATTGTATATTTTGTGCAGGATTTGAGACTGTTACATACATGCTAGAGGTACCCATATACAATTAACTATTTGTTATAAGCCATTTGTTAGATTTTGTGTTTTATAAAATTTATTCACATGAATTGTTTACATTGTTATAGGGAGGTGTCACTCATCAAGATTTTGCTGGGCATAAGGGTACCATCAGAGCTGGTGATGTCCAGGTAATTGTTTAAAACTTTTTTCATTTTGCCCAAAGGTGGTTCATGGGTCACAATGAATTGAGTCGACCGAGTTGACCCACAAACACTTCTTTTTTCTAATCATTGTTTTGTTTCTTTAAGTATAATCCATAGGCAGTTTGTATGTTTAAAGAATAATAACCATGAAAACTTTGTTAGATATGTTAAAATATATGTATCTTTCTCAGTTTTATTACTTGTTCTATAAAAATTTATTTTTCATCATTTTGCATAAGTATGTTTTGTAGGTTTTGTCATGGACTCGGGCTGTTGACTGCTGTTTGACTTAAAAGATGACTTGGGCTTATTTGAAGATTTGGGCCGAGGGCTAGACAAGAGGAGACAACGAATGGGCTTGAGCCTGGTGCACTTTATGTTGGTCATAATCTATTTGGTCAACGAGATAAGAGGCTTCCAGGGAGATTATTATTCAGCACTCTTCAACAACAATAAAAAGAGAAGTAGGGTTCTTTCAAAGATGATTACTTCTTTTTCACAGATCATCAACCTTAAGTCTCTCTCCAGCATTATTATTATTATTATTCGCCTCTGTCAACAAGTTCACACAAGAAACAGAAAACCCTACATTCCATCTTCGTGATTACAGTCTCACGGTTGCTGATTTTATGTTCAATAAATTCGTCTCTATCAGATTTAGTCATCTTCCAGAAAGTTCGTATTAGGGCTGTGTATGTCTGTTAAATACTTGCTTGATTTCGTTAGATCTTTGTTATTTTAGATCTATTGTGATTCAGTAAAGCGTTTTTTAGGATTTGTAACAGATCGTTGAGTTGGTTGTTTGTCTGGTTTAGAGTCGTGTTTGTTGAGGGTTTTATGTTGTATTCGTCTTAATCGTTTGTGTTTTTTTGTTTCGTTGAATAAAGTTCTTGATAAATGTTTTGATACCAGTTTTTTGACATGGTATCAGAGCCTTGGCTTTGATCCTGATTGTGTTTTTTGTTGTTCTCGGAAATCTTGTCTAGTTAATGGAACTGATTTCTGAACTTTGTTTGATGAATTTCCGCTGTGGTGTTTCTTGAGTCAAAGGATAGATCAGGTCCTGTGTTTGAGTTTTATAAAGCGTCTTTGGTCTTTTGTCATAAGCTTCAAATCTGGTCCTTGAGTAAAATATTTTGTCATCTGTTTTGCGCTGTGTTTTCTCTGTCTCAAGAACATTTCTATTAGTTCTTGTTCTTGTCTGATTGTACGAATTGAATCTGATCTTGTACTAAAGACATGGTTCAGATTTGTATAGTAGATCTTATCACGTTTAGTTCTGGTCTATTTGGTCGTAAAAGATCTGGAGTTCTACTGAATTGTTGATAGAGAAAGCTTTGGTGAGTGCTTGCTGGTTGTTGGAGTGGGAGTATTGCTTTAATTGAACTCAAAACTCGGTACCCTAAGTGAAGGTACAGGTTGTGAGTTTGGAGAACCCTAACTTGGGTCCCCCTCTCGGTGAGATCTTTCCAACCTTGTTTTTTTAATTTTCTTGGTCTAAGTGGCTCCTGCGTGAGGACTTGCGCTGGCACCCTTGAGTGATGAACCAGCGATCTGGACACCCACGTAGCTTCGCCGGTCTATTTGTTTTTTAAGTTGCTTCTTTGTCATGATCTAATTGCTTTGTTAATCTGTGTTTAGGTTAACTTGACAATGTGAGACTATTTCTATTATTGTGTTTGTTTGATTTGTTTATCTCTGTTTTTGCTGCTTATTTCTGTTGTTTTGATTGGTTTAGACTGTGTTATTGTAGTGTGTTGCTACTGATTTGTTAAAACTTGTAGTAATAATTTTTAATGCTTTTGATAACACGTGGTCTTGGCTGATGATGGAGATAATAATGGAGATAATAATGATAATAATAATAATAATAGTTGTTGCTTGTTCTAGACTGTGTGTTACTATTTTTTTGGTTAAGAAGAATTTTCTTAAAAAGTTTTGACAGTCTCATATGGTTTTTTTGTTTTATGCAGAAAAATGTTTTCTAGTTGAATAAAGCCATCGTTGTGTTAGTAAAGGAGTGTGTTATTCTCTCTTTTATCAGAGTTGTTGTCTTTGATTATGAGATTCATTATTCTATTAGTCACATCAAATGTGTTCTTGGTTTAAGTGTTGATAAAGATTTGTTTTGGGTCATCTTGTTCTTATCTATGGTATTTTGTAGATTCTATTGTATCTAGAGTCTATACTTGGTAAGATGTATGAAAGTTGTTAGATGATCTGTGTATGTTGTGAACTTGCTTATTTGTAGTTTGTTACTAGTAGTAGCAATATCAAGTTTTTTGTTTTCAAATCTTTGTTAACTTTGTAACTTTGTTTACCAGTTTCGAATCGTGTGATTCGTGGTTATAATATCGTCTTGAACCATATCTTGATGTGTTTTAGGTAAAATCATGATGGTTTGTTCGACCGGTGTCATGATGATTTTCTTTTGAATAAACTCGTATCAAGATGGTTTTTGTGTGTGGTCTGCTTGCAATATAATTATAGTTGATCTATGTGATTTACTTGCTTAGCCACTAGTTTTGTCAAGATTATATCTTGAACTTTGTACAGCCGTGTGTTTTTTCTTTTATTAAAGGAAAACTGTTTTTGGTTTAAAATTCGTGTGACTTTCTTGGATTCATCCAGTATTTTTTATTGGATGTTTTTTTGTGATCTGATGAAGAGTTATGTGATTCTTTGTTATCGGATTTGTTTTGTTTTGTATGATTCATTTCTGGTAGATTCATGTTCTTGTAAAGTTAAATGAGTTTTTACAAGTTATGTGACATGGATTCTATTTTATCTAGATATTTGAGTCATATTGTTTCTCGTTCATTGTTGACGATTAGGATTTTGTGCTGCACTTATCTCTTTGTATTGAATTTGTGCGTAGTATCAAAGGTGTTCTAGTCTAGTCATTGAATTGTGATTGTCAGCCTTATTTACTCCTTTGTGGGATGTTTTTTCTAATTGCAAAATCATGTGATTTTTTCTTATTCAATTAGATGTTTCTGGCTGTTAATTCTAGTATTGGAACATGTTGTTTTGATTTGGCAACTGTGTGTTTCAATTGATGTATCTCTTCACTTGTAATCTCTGGTATTGGCACTAGATCTAGGATTCTTGAATGAAATCTACTAGTTGTAGAGTTTGGAAGTCCGTTAGATCATGTTAGTGTTTCTTGTCTTTTCGTCTTGTTGATGATCTGAACCGTAGAGATTAAAGAAGAGATTGTAAGGGGTTCCAGTTGGTTTCTCTTTGTGTTTTACATCTTGTAGGTGTTGCAGCCTTATGTGTGTGCTTCTGTGTGGAAGATTTTATTTTGGTATTGAAATCTTGTGATTTTGAGTGTTATCAGATTCTGTATAGGCTTGTAACAGTGCTTACATGTGTGTTGAATCATGTGATTCAGTTTATATGGTTCTTGTTGTTTGTGAAGTTGTAAATATTTGATTAGCAAAATTAAAAGTTTTTTGTTAAATCAAATAAGTGTTTACTTTCTTTATAAGGTTTATCAACAGGTATAAAGTTTGTCTTGTATGTTTCGAGTGCTAATCGTGTGATTGTAGTTATTCGAAACATTTTTCACCGTCTTTAAATCTGTCGTATGTGTTCTTGACCTGATTATTGCTAAGTTCTGTGTTTTAGCTGTTTTAATTCTGAATATGGTTTGAGATTGGTATGAGCTGGCTTCTTTCTAAGTTGTCGTCAATTGGTGGTTTTTAAGAAGAATGTTTCTATAACTGTTATACTACTAGTTTATATAAATAATAAGTTGGTTATATGTTGTCATAAAGATAGATTGTCAGAAATAGAGTTATGATACAAGTTTTTTAAGGGGTCTAGGAGTTCGTAAACATTTCATAGATGTTGAACTCATTAAAATTGATAAAATGATGTATTTACCACTTAACAGTCATAATACTGCATATTCTATACAATTTTTAAGTCAGTCTTCTCTCTCTCAAGTTTTCAAGAATCGTTTTTTTTTTAAGATTTGTTATCTTATTGATTCGATTTTAAATCTCGCTTGTTTAGATTTTTAAACTAACATAGATCGTGTATCTTTTTTAAGTGCTTGAGAGATTGTAAGCAGGTCATCCGGTTGATGATCTGATGTGATTGAGAGTAGTTGATTCATTTAGACTAGATTTCGTTGGTCCTATTCGTTTCGTGTTTTAAGTACTCTTTGGTATATGCATATTCATGATTGGGTAAATATTTTGTATTTCCTGAAACCTCTTAAGAAACTTGGAAAAACAAAAGGGGCAGCTTATAGTTTTTTTCATGATGTTCAGCTAAAAGCGAATGTCGTATCATATGTGCTGCTACATGTGAAATTTGTTGATGACATAACCTAGTATGATTAGTAGTATTTCAGTTTCTGTTGATAGTTTTTTTTACCATAACATCTCTTTTTTGATGATTAGATTTATACTGCACTAATTGTTCATGAACATGTGCGTAGTATGTTTTGTTGTCTAATCTTGTTAATTGAGGTGTTTTGTTGTGCTGCTCTTAAAGTTCATTTATTCTTGACGACATGTGTTTAACAAAAGAAGTTCTAGGTTAGTGATAGATCTTGTTGATATTTGTTTGGGACTTGTTCTCTTGATAAAACCATACTGACACAGTAGTTTTAATAAATGTTTGCAAACCAAAGAATGTATATTCAGGTTAGGATATCTGTTGTTTTGTTTTCGATTTTCTTAAGAGGTTATACTCTTAGATATTTGTTTTCCTTAACTTCTCTCTTCAAGGTTTTTATTATTTTTCACAGTTTTCATAAGACCTAGGTTAAGACCTGGGTTGTCAGATTGCTTGTTTACCAGGTTTTAGATCTTGTTTTGGTGATGTACAGTTTATCTATGATGATCTGATTAGGAGTCTTAGAGAGTTGTTAAGAGGGTTTGTTGCTTGAACAAGTTGTTTTTGAGCTCTTTTTGTCTAAAATTCTGAAAAACTATTAGCAGATGTTATTTCTGTGGTTAAGACATCCATTGGTGGCACATGTATAATTAGCCTACTTCAGGTTCCTTTAATGACTGGACTGCATTTAGTGGGTCAGATACTGGTGCTTCAGGTTCCTTTAATGGATGTGTTCAAGTTATAAAACTGTGGGGGGGTGTTAAAATATATGTATCTTTCTCAGTTTTATTACTTGTTCTATAAAAATTTATTTTTTCATCATTTTGCATAAGTATGTTTTGTAGGTTTTGTCATGGACTCGGGCTGTTGACTGCTGTTTGACTTAAAAGATGACTTGGGCTTATTTGAAGATTTGGGCCGAGGGCTAGACAAGAGGAGACAACGAATGGGCTTGAGCCTGGTGCACTTTATGTTGGTCATAATCTATTTGGTCAACGAGATAAGAGGCTTCCAGGGAGATTATTATTCAGCACTCTTCAACAACAATAAAAAGAGAAGTAGGGTTCTTTCAAAGATGATTACTTCTTTTTCACAGATCATCAACCTTAAGTCTCTCTCCAGCATTATTATTATTATTATTCGCCTCTGTCAACAAGTTCACACAAGAAACAGAAAACCCTACATTCCATCTTCGTGATTACAGTCTCACGGTTGCTGATTTTATGTTCAATAAATTCGTCTCTATCAGATTTAGTCATCTTCCAGAAAGTTCGTATTAGGGCTGTGTATGTCTGTTAAATACTTGCTTGATTTCGTTAGATCTTTGTTATTTTAGATCTATTGTGATTCAGTAAAGCGTTTTTTAGGATTTGTAACAGATCGTTGAGTTGGTTGTTTGTCTGGTTTAGAGTCGTGTTTGTTGAGGGTTTTATGTTGTATTCGTCTTAATCGTTTGTGTTTTTTTGTTTCGTTGAATAAAGTTCTTGATAAATGTTTTGATACCAGTTTTTTGACAAGATATGATCATGAAACTATACTGTTAGTTTATTACGATAATCATCGTCTAATTAATTTCATTTAACATTTTGGGGGACGTTCTATGTTTATCGTTTTAGCTTAAACTTTTATAAAAAAACCAAAGTCGACTCGTTTATATTATTATATATTAACATGTTTTTTTCCTCACAAAATATACGGATTTCATTCCACAGTAAAAACCAAATTACATCTGGATAATGGGTAAGCGAGCAACAAACTGCACTGCTTTTCTAACGTGTTACAACTGTCATTTTTGGTTATTTTGGGTCCAGTGGATGACAGCAGGTAGAGGAATTATTCATTCAGAGATGCCTGCAGGCCCAGGAGCCCAAAAGGGATTGCAGCTTTGGGTCAATCTTTCCTCCAAAGACAAAATGTATGAACATTTTATTTTTAATTAACAGAAAAAATCATAAACATATAAAATTTTATCTAATATGTCTTGTTTGTTAAATGCAGGGTTGAACCAAATTACCAGGAGTTGTTAAGTGAGGACATAAAAACGGCCGAAAAAGATGGAGTCAAGGTCAAAATCATTGCTGGGGAGTCAATGGGGGTCAAGTCCTCGGTTTACACACGAACTCCAACTATGTTTCTTGATTTTAATCTCAGCCCAGGAGCCCAAATGCACCAGCCTGTCCCAGAATCTTGGAACTCATTTGTGTATGTGCTAGAAGGCGAAGGGGTGTTCGGGTCAATGGATTCACCACCAGTTTCGGCTCATCATGTTTTGGTGTTGAGTCATGGAGATGGTATGAGTGTATGGAATAAGGGGTCGAAACCATTGAGGTTCGTGTTGATTGGAGGGCAGCCCATTAACGAGCCAGTGGTCCAGTACGGGCCTTTCGTGATGAACACAAAAGCTGAGATTGAACAGGCTTTACAAGACTATCGTTATTGCAAAAATGGGTTTGAAAAGGCCAAGTATTGGAGATCTCAGTAGATGGATTATAAAAAGCACACACAGTTGAATTTGCATGTTCAATAGATTGTTCTTTGTTATACATGATGATTTTGATTTATTTAAGATGGGTCGATTTGGGTTGTATGGTATTTTTTTTCTAGATTTGGATAATGTCAACACATAATGTTCTCACATGCTTACACACATAGTAAATTGCTTTAGTAGATAAATCATGTTCATTATATTTTTTTTAGATAGACAAGGTGTTTGTTGGTCAACTCAACCCTCCATCAGCCGCCGGCTATGATTTAGTCACGCTTTCAAGTCGCCGACTAGGATTTAGCCCACGCTTTACGCGTGTGTTATTTTGATTGGTTGTTTTCATGAACCTAGTTGTACTTTTCAAGTTTTTTTATGTCTCAATTGATATCTAGTCACCTTCGCCCGTGGTGGCGGATTCAGAAGGGGTTCCTCGATTTGGAAAAAATTGAAAATTTTAGTGGAAAAAGTTTAAAAATTAATAAAAACAGTGAAAATCTATGAAAGGGACCCCATAAAAATCATTCCTATATTCACCACTGTTCGCCCGTGATACTTTCTTGTTAGATTGTAATTGACTAGTTTTGGATATGTCTAGTTTTATTTGAGTGATTTTTCCAAATAATTAATAGCTATAGTTTTTTTTTAGTTCCACTCATCAGTCATCACCGCAAAATTGGGTTTGCAAATGATGTTTCTCGATATTTTATATTGATTGATTTTTCCTAAGGAAAAGCTGTAAGTTGACTTAAAATATCTTTTAATTGATTTTTAAGTAAAAAAAAAATACTAATGTTACTAATGCTTTATGCTTAGATCATGCTTTAAACATTTTAAAAATAATATATGTGGACAAGCCTAAGCTCTTTAAACAAAGTTAGAGTCGTGGGCTTAATCCACCCGTCGGAGGAGCTTAACTCTTTCAGTGGAAACTAGTATTTTCGGTAACTAACCAGCCCATAACCCTCCTAGTAGAGAAATAAACTAAGGTGATACTTGGATACACATTCAAATCTTTAGCGTTCATTTCACACGAATGGAATGAAATTCGAATAGAGTTGGAATGTGTATTCGACTTCTTATGTTGTTCGTTACAACAAAAGAAAGAATTATAATTGAACAACATATGGAAGGGAATCCGCATTTTAATTCCATCAAGATTTCATTCTATTTTATGAAACGAACACATCGAAATTCCAAATCAAATTACGGTTCTCACGCGAATTCCAATATCAATTCCTTTGCAATCCAGTGAAACGAATGCTACCACTATCTAAATTGCCGTTAAAAATAATAATATTTAAGTGAGAATATTTCAATTTCCAACGATACAGAAACAAGAACATATCCATGAACCATCATAATTCATAACTCTGACACGATTGATACATAATCAAAAGACACTAGAACAACAAATTATCACAGTTACATATTAGACTGGGTGTAGTGGTACCAGTCTTTCACGCCCCTTCCTTGTTTCTCATTGGCCAAAAAAATTTGCACAAAATCCAAAACTCATTTGGGCGTTATACAAACAGCGCTGAAGGCAAAATGGAAGCAAAATGAAAGTGTATAGCGCCCCATAGCGCTTGTGCGTTTTGGTGTTGGGGCGCGATTGGAGGTAAAATTGGGTGTTTAGCGCCCCACTACGGGTGGCCTTATTACCTACCTTGACAATATGAAAGCAACTCCTTATTATTCTGAAATACCTCCATATCATCATTTTCCAACATCACATATGCTTCAATACCATCACCATCTATACTATCCATCAACAAAAACCCATTTCTATCAGCTGATCTTAGCGCAACAGCTTTAGCCATGGGCTTTCCCCACCCGAAATCGACCTTGTCAAACGCGATCCCACATAAGCTGCTACTGCCATATGACCCCTTAGCCAAATGTTCCAAATCTTCATTTCCAATTCAGAATGAACCATTTTCATGTGTTCAGCTCCTTGTTGCACACTTTGCACTTGTCGCATTCGCATTTTCTGCTTCTTTATCTCCGTAACTAACTTACTTAACGACGTTTCACTTTCGCGCCTTGTTGGTACCATCATCATCGTCGCAAGATTTCCCACTGTAGTTTGTGGCAGCTTGTCCACAAAGTTTTCTCGTATATTCGCCATTATAAATAAATAAGACGGCTTAAAGCAACCAGAATTTGTAGTAGCTGCTGCTACCGCGGTTTTGTAAAGTAGAGAGGTCAATACTTCAACCCGAGTAGGGATATCAGTTGTATACTTGGCAACAACATTCTTTAGTTCACTTAACTTTGTGTTAGGGAACACGAATTTCCTCATGACACGAGTAATGGGACGCTTTTGGTTCATAATTGGAGGTTCAGACAGTTGAGTGTTGGATCTTGGGACATGAATGAAATGAGGGGTCAGAGGCAGGACTAGTTTGTGGTCAGGCGATCCATAGCGTGCTATAGACGCCCAATGTAACACGAACGATCCTAGAGTGCAGCCGTCACCAACGAGGTGTGACATAGACACTGCAAGCCCCACACCACCACACGCAAAGTGATTGAGTTGTACCCCAAGAAGATTATTATTATTAGGAGAGTTGTAGCATACCATATCATCCGCAAATAGATTGTCATAATTTCCATCTTGCGCGATACTAAGCTGGAATTCATCCAGCTTAGTATCGCTTTGGGCTTCTAGAAACACAACTCCCTCGTCGTTACAATCGACGTAGGGAGTTGTGTTTGTGGGTAACCTACCTGAAAAGTGATGGTATTTTGTTAGGCTTTGTGATAAAGATGTCTTCAGAATGCTGGCTTTGTCTTGTGCAGTTAAACTACAGCTGGCATTGTTTGGGTAAAAGAGAATTAGCGGCATATACGCTCTCTCCGCGAGTAGATCAATCTCAGAAAGATTATAAGTGTGGAGATGAGAAGGCGTTGGGTTCGCGGTTTGATTATTTCTCGCGAAATAATGGTGTGAAGTTGCCTTCTTCCGAATCGTAGGAGCTTCCCTATCATCACCATGTTGATTTGTTATAAGAATTTAGCAGCAATGTGTATCAATTGTTGATTGATGAATGTATATCAAGAATGCTTCCAATGAACTATATTGTTTGTTTTTTAATTGATAGTTGTCAAAGTGTATATAATATGGCAAGTAGATTACAACAGATCACAGGATCGTCCTAATGTCAACATATTGAGATCTGCTCACTTTCTTAATTGATCATTGACTTGGATCGAGTGAACGTGATATACATAAAAGTTTCAAAACCATTTGATTAATGATTAAAAACGTCAAAAATATTATAAAAGTGATTAAAGATAATTTAATTGCAGATGTACTAATGAACGGTATAGTGAGATGTTATGGATAAAATTACAGAGGCTGGTGCCTAACATTCTAAAGCTGTCTGTTGTGGCCGCAAGCGAGCTTCGGCGTGAGGGAGGTTTCATCATGGTGCTCACCCCCAGCCACAACAGCCCGCGAACAGCCGCGGCGGGAGCACATGCGATGGTGGTCGCGTGCGTTAACGGGAGAGAGACGTGCTTTGGTTGCGCAGGTGCTCACCCCCAGCCACAACGGGGTCATGGTGACCGGCATATTTGATAGTGAAGTTTGTGGCTCGCGCCTGCTCGCTCGCGTCCGACAGGCTACAACGGATAGTCTAATGGGGCTTGGGTGTTGGTGCCGCATCCTGCGTACACCTAGGCGCTTTCTTGTGCGACGTAGTGTAAGCGCTACATAGGTTTTAGGGCAACAATGGTGCCCCCTTTAACATTAATGGGGTGGTTGAGTGCCCCCTTTAAAGAAAAACAAAAATGTTTTTTTATTGGTTGAAGAAAAGTATGCCCCTTCAAATCAAGCTTTAACGCATGTGATTGGGTTGGTAGAGGAAGCCTATAGCGCCTCTTTTAGCAGAGGTGGGATGCTGTTTCGAGCGGCACCCAGCTAAGGTGACTGGGGGCGTTACCCTACACCCCGAGTCTAAGTGAGTTTATAGGATCAAGAACCGCTTTCATAAAACTAACACTTTTAAATTCTAATAAATGTTTAATCCATTAACTTTTTTAACTAATTAACTAAAAAGTTATTGTAAAAAAGAAAAAACTAATTAATCAAAAGCCAAATACTTTATTTAATCCATTAACCTATTTACCTAATTGTTGAGTTATGTAAGAACTGCTGATGATGAAAGTCAAAATCCTATGGACACCATCTGTCCAAATACTTTAAGAATGAAAAACATCAAATGCTGGTAAATGTAGTCAACGAGTCTTGTAAAGCTTCTTGACAAACTCTTAGTTTACACTACCTGTTTGTCAAAACCAGCTGTTCTTAAGTAGATAATTGGTGAAGGGGAGTGACGAATAGTTTGTACATTGAAATTTATTAATGAATTAAATTTGTGTTGTCATCACCTACTTTACCCAAGCTCAAACATTATAATTGATGTGTGTTGATGAATATTGATTATATCTTTACTTGTTATACGATTTTGATATTTTCCATCGGCGGCGGCATGTGGGCCGAGGCGGCGGCCCGAATAGAAATCAGTTCTCGATCACAATAACACACACAATTCACTCTCAAGATCCAACACTAATAAACCTAAAGTTCAATGCACCACCTAGCCCATTAACTTAGTCCAAACACAGTAGCCCATGTTTAGAAAAAAAATAATCTCCCTTCTAATTTCCTATTCGATTTGAGCGGGATTGAAGATCAGATCGAGGTCTGAGGTCGATCTGGGCGACGATTGAAGAGCAGCATCTGGTAGCCCGTTAAAATCGAGCAACAATCAACGATTTCGAGCAGCAGAAGACTTTAATAAGTGCAAGGGCGATTTCAATTTTCGAGCAGAGAGCAATACCAGGTTAATTGAATTTGGACTTTGCTTTGTGATTGTGGACAATGAGTTTAAAGATCTTAAAGTTCGTCGATCTGAGTTGTGATTCTTTTTTCAGGTACTTATCTTTTCTCTCACATAAATATTTTAGGCCTTTCAGCCTCACTTACGGTTGTGCGCATATAATGTATATACGTGTGGCCCTCGAGGGGCAAAAGTAAAGTTGCATTAATTTTAACGTTATCTTACTAATTTCATGAAAATAACGTTAAAAATGACGGACGGTTAATCATGCATCAGGTGGCGCCATTGATAGCCAAAGGACAAGGGGGTACATGCACCAATCGGGTTTGTCCCGATTGCTAAGTTTTATGTGCCTTATGTCTAAGGCCTGATACAAAGCCACCATTGAGTCGGGGGTATCACTGGAAGCAGCCTCTCTATTCCCATGGGGTAGAGGTAAGTCTATCTACATCTTACACTCCTCAGACCATACCTTAGCTTTTGCTATTGGTGGGATTAAGTGAGTATGATGATGGAATATTTTAGGTCTTTGTTTATTAAAATATTTGTTATTTTTATGTGTAAAAACGGTAATTTAAATAATTGAAGATAAATAGATATTGAGAATTTTATTTTTGACCGAGTCAGATCAACGACCCAAAGCAAAACCAGGTTTTTTAATACGTTACAACTCAAAACCAGGTTTTATTAATACCTTAACCGGGTTTTTTTAAATGCCGAGTTACCGTGAGTTTAGGGTGGAGCTTCTTTAAACGCAACATGGAGCTTGGTGGAGCTTCTATATCGGTTTTTTTGGTAAACTAATTTTTTTAGAGGAATTGGAGATTTGAATCCATTCTTTTGTTTTGATAAAGTAAAAGCAACGACTGCTAATACGTTGGTCAGATGCCTGACTTAAAGCCAAGTTCCATATTAAAGTACTCTATGAATTTTTTTTATTTTTTTTTGAACGGCTAATTTTTTACACCCCTTTAATTAGAAATTTTTTTGCACACCCTAGGATTTGAACTCCCAACCTCACCCAAGAGAGGAATTCCTCTCTACCACTAGACTATAACCTTAGTGGCAAAGTACTCTATGTATTGATACGGACTTCTTAAACAATTTATAACTAAAGCATTGTCCGCTGGAAACGGATGCCCCCATTGTAGGGGTGGTCCGCTGGTTGGTCCGTCCGATGGAGCGGACTGGTCCAAAACCGAAAAAAGTGGGCCTTGATTGTACTTTTATGATTAAATAAAAAAAAGTTTTTTTTTTTTTTGTGTGTGTGTGTGTGTGGTATAAATTAAATAAAAGGAAATGTAGGTGATGAGTGGAGGGTGGGGATGATTTATGGTTGGACGAAAAAAGTGGGTTTGGAAAGGTTGTAGTTTGGAATGGTTTGGATTAATGTGGCAAGAAACAAGATAATGTGGCGGTTTAGAATGGTTTGGTGGGGGTACTATTGTGGATGCTCTAAACTTAGTGTATTTGCATAATTCAAATAATATTTTAATTTAAGGGTAATTGCCAATTTCATCCATGTGGTTTGCGTCAAATTGCCTAAATGGTATAAAATCTTTTTTTTTTTATTTCATTAGGAACCCTATGGTTTTCATTCCTTGCCATCCCCCAACCCAAAACGCTGTCCATTCCCCTGTCGTTAAGTCAATTGCTTTTTGTCCTTTCAGTTTTAAAACGTTTTCACACTAATTTCGTCCCTCCCCCAATTCACCCTTTATAACCCCCAGATTCACACAAACAAATTGATTCTCCTTCTTAGGCGAAATTGACAATGGTTTATTGTGTGTGTGTGTGGCTTTATAAAAAGGATCCATGCCTCGTGGACTCCTCAAAATCCAGGTCATCGTTTCTATTGCTGCAACAAAGAGTGGATTTATTGGTTGGTTGCTGAAAAAGATGAAAGGTACAATAAGCTAGAAGGGTTGGTGAGGACTTGAAGGCTCAAAACAGGAGACTTAAGAGGATTGTAGGGCTGACTTGGTTCTCTGTGTTCATGTACTATTTTATGTAATTGACCATGTAAAGGTCTAAGCTTCAGGTAACAAAATGTTGAATGTTAATGAAATGCACTATGCATCTTTTAGATGTTTTACCTGTGGCAAAAATATTGTTTGTATGGTGTGGTGTTGAATCATTCAACTTGAATGTATAAAAGGTGCATAAAATGCATTTTGCACAATATGATTCATAAAAGAGACCAAAAGATACCATAGCATAAAAGATTGTACCAAGTGTTTCCAAAAGATGCAAGAAACATATTGCTACATAATTTGGTTACATAATTTTAAAGAGACCAAAAGTTTGTTAGTTATTTGAGTTCGTTAGTAGGTAATTTAATCACCATGAATGTCAAACCCAAGTTTCTAGGTGTACGACTTATGTCGAGTTTACACATTTTTCTTAATCAAATCAGAGCATCCATTGCAACATGAAGACTTAACGATGTCTTACAAAGGAAAACAATAAGATACCCACAAATGTATCTCAATAGTTTAAAAACTAAACAATAATAGTGAATGCCAAAGCTTATTCTCTAATAGCCGCTAGATGCCATCCACCTCGCTATTCCTTTACCATTGCTTTTAGCATGGTCAAACATTCTTGATATTCATCTTAAAATAAGTTAGCTTACCATTGCTACTAGAAGGATCAAGCACTCCATAATTACCACTAAAAACATTTATCATTTAATACGAATTAGCAATCCAAAGAAATGATCTTTCTTCGTCATCTTGCTTGATTAATTGGTACCAATCAATTAGCGAACCCCAAACCATGTGTCAAGATCAGATGTTGCAACTAATATTTAAACTTGTTCTTTTTTTTGTTTGTTTCATAATTTTATTTTTCCATGAATGAGTGTCGAGGATACCCATTGTTATCTTTTAATTTGTAGTTTATAACGATCATACATGACTACTTTTCGATCACGTACGCCATTGCTGAACAATTTTAACCATATTTCCATGTGTCAAGTTGAAAGAAGACATTAATCACACAATTTTAAACATTTATAAAAATAACACTTGATATGTTTGAATCTTACTAGGTGTGGGATTCTAGCTTTTCCTCTTCCCTTGTACAACCCCTTGTCACGATAATTGCTTAATTATATGATTTTAGGTTTTTCAATAGTTCGCCATATGCGATTCTAATTTTTCTATGTTCAATAAAAGCTGACATGTCACGTTTTACTATTGTGGATCCCATGGTGAAAGAGAAAATGAAAAATGCGTGCACGTGTTAAGATCTAGAAGATCACGACGTTAAAACAAGGCAAATCATGTGGTTTTTCCATGTGACGCTATTTGTTTAAAGCTTCATAATCATATGATTTACATAGCCTGGCCAAAGTGGGGCAACGAGGCTCTCCAATTTGAGAAATACGGTGACCAAACACAAATAAAGTCGTCGTTCAAAAAAAATATGATTTACATGTCTCAAAAAAAAAAAAACAGAGAAATAATTTTGCGGTGAAATAGCCATTAGGTATTTTAATGTCAATGTGATCAACTTGGACTACTGGTAACCAAATGATATATATGCTTTGATAACGAATAGCACACGAGTCCAAAACCAACATATAGATGAGATCTATTTGTTTGTGGCAATTGGATATTAAATTTGATTCCATATTTTCTTGATATGGATAGGTAAGTTATGGAAAAATCGATCATTATAACAGCCACATATTTATATATCAAATTATTTCCTTCTGTGTGGTATAAATTTAGTCCCCCAAGCATAACCTCATTGGTTTGAGGCCCAAAGAGGTCCATAGAATCGAAGATGAATCTACACTGATTTGTCACAGTTCATAAGATTAAATCAAAAAGTATGAAATATACTAGGCTCAAATTGCATAGAGTTTTTTCACTAAAAAGTCTCATAAGATTAATTCAAAAAGTATGGACTTTCACTATATTTAAAAAGTCTCATCTTAAAAAATATATTTTTTTTAAAACATAATAAACAATTTTATTAACACATAACCGCAAAAGATTACATCAAGATAGCGGGCAGGCGAGCATGTTGTTCAACAAGCAAGTTTGAGTCCAGTTAACGTCAACTCAAAACTCAAACCAATAAGAGTAGAGGGAGTGGAGGGGGGAAAGAGGGGCGTGATGCGCCATGTGACGCTTGTGGGGCCCGTGTTTGAAGGGTGAAAATTGTGGGGAGTGGAAGGGGGGAAAGGGGGTGAAGGGAATAATATTATATTGTTTTAAAGTTAAAAAAAAAAACAAAAAACTGACCAATCAAAATGCTCCCTCAAGATCCTTGTCGTGCCCCACGCCCAGCCAAATTCCCCCGCCCATGGGGCTCCCCCCCCCCTACCACGCCATTGAGGGATGGTGTTTGGGGCTTGGAGCTTCATTTCCCCCTTCCTTCCCGCCCCACTCCCTCTAGTCTAAGCAAGTTTGATTCGATCAGTTGTTTTTCACTTTTTGTTTAGTTATTTGTGTAATTTTGTTTTGGCATGTCTCATATACCTGACAATAGTTTAAAAACATACACCTTAGACTATGGGGTGTGGTTCCCCTTCCCCCTTCCTCCCCCTTCTCCACATCAGCGCCACGTCATTTTCCCCTTCCCCTCCCCCTTCTAGGGGAAATGGTTCCCCTCCTTCCCCCTTCCTTTTTTTATTATTTAAGTATTAAAAAAAACAAAAAAAAAATAAAAATAAAAATTGAACGGTTGAAAGTTGAAAACATGAATAACACACACACACAACACCCATTCCTCTCTCTCTCTACCCATCACTCTCTCTCTCTCTACCCATCTTCATCATCTTCATCATCCTTCACCCTCACCACCGTCCGCCGCCCCCTGAAACAACCTCCACCTTCGTCGTCGTCTGCACCGTCGTCGTCGTCTGCACCGCCGTCGTCGTCGTCGTCGTCTGCACCGTCGTCGTCGTCGTCCAGATCTGCTTCTCTCTCTCTCTTAAACACCTCTCTCTCTCTCTAAACCCCTCTCTCTCTCTATTTAACGTTCAAAAAACTTTGGGAAATGGGACGGGGAGAACGGGAAGAATTCCCCGAGTTCACCGATCATCATTCGGGGGGGGCGGTGTTCCCCTTCGGGAAAGCACCACGTCAGCCTTCCCGAAGGTTTCCCCGACCCACACCCCACAGTCTTAAAAATAATATAACAAATGTCAATCTATAATTTTGAGCATTTGGGTTTTAATCATTCATCTATTAACAAAGCTACTTTAAGCATGTACTTGGCTTAACACACAACAGAGCGACAAAGTGGGCGACCGTGTGTGCATTCTCCAGGGCCCCAATATTAAATAAAAATCATATATATTAGAGCATTCACAATAGAAGCTCCATAATAGTGTGAGGGGGCCTCTATATTATATAGAGTGGGTATAAGTGGTTGTGAGTAGAGGGGAGAGAAAATATATAAATGAGACACTGTTCATCAGTAAATTTGGAGGAGATACTGTTCATCCTCCATAATTTTTTAATATGTTTAAAAGTGGTTGTGAGTAGAGGAGAGATAAAAGGTAATGATAAAAGTATAGAATAAATGTTATTAAATAGAAAAGGAGTGAGAAAGGTAGTGATTTTTAGTGTGATTATAGAGATGGAGATGGAGGATTTATTGTGAATACTCTTATATGTATACAACTATACATATAAGTTTTTTTTTAGCTAAAAGACTAAAATCAGTTTTAAAAACTCAATTTGTTTGTTAAACCCTATAACTTTTGATTTAGTTTTGGCACATTAAATAATTAAACCCATTTACCCAACTAAGAGCATTCACATTGAGTTCTTATCCATATTCTTATAATTTAACTAAAGCCATATTTACCTTATCAATTTAAAGATTTTCTAAAACCACCCACATCTGATTCCTTATATTTGTCGTTATTCGATTAAATAATACTCTTTAATAAATTTTGACTATTCTTTCTCTCTTCCACTCAATTATAACCAAAGGGTCTTTGGCCTGGTGGTATCAAGGTGTTGGATAAGGCTTTGCCTTTTCAAATAATGAGGGATCAAATCCCGTAGGTGACAAAATAATCAGTCGTTCAAAAAAAATAATATAATTATAAGGATAACAGTGAGTTGGGAAGTATAAGAGATCCCTATTCAATCAATATATATTGCTTATAATTTAGGAATATAGAAAAGTATAAAGTATCAGATGGAGTGGTTGTCCTTTACGGGTAGCTCAGTTGGTGAATGGACCTGGGATCTTTCTTGGAAGTCTCAGGTTCGATTCCCACGAAGGACATAATGAGAAATGATGGATGACTCATGGCCTATGGTCATGAGTTCGAGTCCTGATCTCGCCAGGTTTTACCGGTTCACTACTGTCGTGCCTTCGGGTGGGTATGTGGGTCGGGTTTTCCCTGGAAGCGGGCTGTCGGGCGGGCTAGGGGCTTCGTGCGTCCGAAGTGGGCCGGGTTGTGCCTCTGTCTTTGCCACTGAGGGGCCGCGTGTGAAGTACCCGACGTTGTTTAGTTTTGCCGTTCAAAAAAAATCAGATGGAGTGGTTAATTTGGAAAGTCTTTTTAAAAGGATAAGACATGATTTACAAACTCGGATGTGAATGCTTTAAACCATTATTCACATGTTTTAAATTTCACCTTTAAACTCAATTAAATAAAAGTAGTGAGTTGTGGCAAAAAAAAAAAAAAAAAAAACCGACGTTGAAGGGGCTCATTTTTCTACTTGCGTAGGGCCCCCAAATTTTTAGAGACGGTCCTGCTTAGATATTAATGCAAGATAACTAACTCGGGCAAAATTATTAGATGAATATGAAGTTTATAACAAGATAAATGAAGGCACAATGCAAACATCAACAATATTAGTGCAATTTATGTCTTAGTATACTTGACTAAAACTAAATATATAAAATGTCGCCATAATGGAATATTAGAAGTTCCAAAGGACATCGTGTAATAATATATAGTGATGAATATTTATGTGTTTTAAACAACTTTACTATTTAGCTAGAGTTAAGTGCACGGATTGCACATTTGGTTCCTAAGGATTTCACACATGTCTCTAATTAATACTAATCTCTCAAGGTTTATGCGTTGTTTTCTCCGTTAAATGAGCGTGACATGTCTAATTTACCCCTCATTAAAAGACAAACAAGAAAAAGACATATACATTAATAAAATATTCAAGTGCGTCCCATATTATTATTATTATTATTATTATTATTATTATTATTATTGTTGTTGTTGTTGTTGTTGTTGTTCTTGTTATTGTTATTATTTAAATATAAAGTGTTCACCCGGCCCTTTTCTTTCTGTCATCTCTCTCTTTCTCTCTACGACCTGTAACCCTACCATGAACAGAGTAGACTTGAAGCTACAGAGAAGATGAAGATTGAAACGAAAATTAACGGAAATGAAAACACTTAAAAGGGGCATTGAAGATGGATGTGGTGGTGGTGGTGGGGTATCGAAGTTGCAGATACATGAAGTTGCAAACCACCACCACCACCCTCACCTAAGCAAATCGACTCCATGACAATTTTTAGCTACATCACCTTCAAAGCGGAAACGTAGCCGGATGTGGAAGTGGTGGTGTTGCAAGTGGTGATACGGTGGTGGTGGTGGTGGAGGTAGATTGCTGGTGGTGGTGGTAGAGATGGATGGTGGTGGGGGTAGAAGGGTTGGAGGGGGGGGGGGGGATATAGGTAGGGAGAAAATGGAGCCCATTAGAGCATTAACATCCCATTCATCAAATCTCATCCATCAAATTACACTAAAAATCATTACCCCACCCCTAAATCTTCTCTTTTCTAATTAAAATAATAATACTTTTTCATACTTTTATCATTATATTTTCTCTTTTCTCACTAACAACCACTTACAAAAATATTAAAATATATATATATATATATATATATATATATATATATATATATATATATATATATATATATATAGGGCTGAACTATAGCTTTTCAAATATAGGGGTGAATAGTCCTTTCACCAAATATTTTCTCTCTCATCCACTCACAAGCACTCACAATCACCCATATAATTTGAGGAACCCCTCACATAATTTGGTAGACGGTCTGTGAATGCTCTTAGTATTTATGTTTTTACTCTTGTTATTTTAAAATCTACTCATGTCACGCCAATGTAACTGAATAATTTAATGTCCATTCAAATTACGAACCACCTACATTATAAAAGTCAAATTTTAGGCTCCATCGTTACAATTTTAGAAATCTGAAACCATACACGCGTTTTTTTTTTTAAATAACCATACGTGGAGAAAACTCATTTAATTATCTATACATATAATAAACCAAAGCCATTTTAATGACATGGCACTCAAAGAGGCATTCTCCTCCTTGAGTGTGACATGTGTCATCCCATGTGGCATTGAGATATTTTAGGAAAAAAATAATTTAAAAACAAAATTAGATTTTTCTCTCTTATGTTTCCTTCCATAATTTTTAAACGTTAATATCATATATATACGAGATTTTTTAAAGAAAAAAATTACACAAATTAACGAGCGTTTTATTATCTTTCCAACGAGTACCATAGTGCTATATAAAAAACGGAGAAAAAACGACTATTTTTTGTTGGGTTTTGTTCAAACAGGAAAAAAAACACAAAGTGTTCAGCTAAATCATTAATCATTTATAGGCAAGTCACTAATTATGTTCAAATCAGTAAATACGAATTCTATTTTCAACATTCGTTAGCATTGGAGTTATACATTGTTTTAGGTTAAATATTAATATTAGAGTTATATATTGTTTAAGGTTAGGCGTTAACATTGGAGATATATTTTTAATTGTTTTAGGTTAGCTGCGACCCGGAGCTTTCATGACATTCAAAGAGACATCCTCTCATTGAGTGTGTTATGTGGCATGCTTATCTATATATATAATAAAAGAAAGCCATTTTAATGACATGGCATTCAAGGAGGCATTCTCCTCTTTAAGTGTGCCATGTGTCATCCCATGTGGCAAATTAAAAAAAAACAAATAATAATATAAAACCTAATCTACTAAAATTAAATTGAATTATTTTAGGAAAAAGAATTTAAAAACAAATTTAAATTTTTCTCTCTTACGTTCCTCCCATAATTTTTAAACGTTAATATCTTTTATATACGAGATTTTTTAAAGAAAAAAATTACACCAAATTAACGAGCGTTTTATTATCTTTCCAACGAGTACCATAGTGCTATATAAAAAACGGAGAAAAAACGACTATTTTTTGTTGGGTTTTGTTCAAACAGGAAAAAAAACACAAAGTGTTCAGCTAAATCATTAATCATTTATAGGCAAGTCACTAATTATGTTCAAATCAGTAAATACGAATTCTATTTTCAACATTCGTTAGCATTGGAGTTATACATTGTTTTAGGTTAAATATTAATATTAGAGTTATACATTGTTTAAGGTTAGACGTTAACATTGGAAATACATTTTTAATTGTTTTAGGTTAGGTGCTACCCGAAGTTTTCCTGCATGTAACTGTAAAGCGCATCATTTTATTTCATATGTAAATTTAATATGTCATATTAGATTTCTCAACCCCGGAACGTTCCCGGGGTATAATCAAGTATAATTTATAAACGAATTAATCTATACATATAATAAACCAAAGCCATTTTAATGACATGGCACTCAAAGAGAGCATTCTCCTCCTTGAGTGTGCCATGTGTCATCCTATGTGGCAAGGCCTTTATTTTAGGAAAATAATAATTTAAAAACAAAATTAGATTTTTCTCTCTAATGTTTCCTCCCATAACTTTTAAACGTTAATATCTTTTATATACGAGACTTTTTAAAGAAAAAAATTACACCAAATTAATGAGCGTTTTATTATCTTTCCAACGAGTACCATAGTGCTATATAAAAATGGAGAAAAAAAGACAATTTTTTATGTGGTTTTGTTCATACGGGAAAAAAACACAAAGTGTTCAGGTTATTCATTAATCATGTACAGCAAGTCATTAGTTATGTTCAAACCAGTAAATATGAATTTTGATTACAACATGTGTTAGCATTGGAGTTGTACATTGTTTTAGTTTAGGTTTCAATATTAGAGTTATACATTGTTTAAGGTTATGCACTAACATTGGAGATACATTGTTAATTGTTTCAAGTTAAGTGCTACCGAAGCTTTCCTGCATGTAACTGTAAATCGCATCATTCTATTTCATATATAAAATTGATATATCATATTAGATTTCTCAACCCGGGACGTTCCCGGGGTATAATCTAGTCTATACATATATTCACGTTCAATTATTTAGTCAAACATACATAAAATTCATTGACTCTATTATTACAAAACCATATGGACCAAATAATCCTTCTAGACAAATTTTTGTTGAACTGCTAATCCTTCTAGACAAATATCTACCACAACATACAAAACAAAACCAATGTCAAAAACTTTATTATTTATTTCATCACCACAAGAATTTGTTCACCGAATCCAAAGACACAAAACTTTAAAAAAAAAAAATATATGTATATAAAATGGTAGTTGAGCAGAGCATGGTACCAAAGTAATTGACCAACTTCCAACCGAAAACTACCTTCCATCTGTGGCAATTTCTTCATCACAAAAGCCATCAGGTATGCTCCAAACATTTCTCTGAATTATCTAAAATTTTTATACCATTTTTTTGTTTAATTTCAATCACCTTATTTGTTCATCTTGATAACAAGATCATAAGTCTTTATTCATCTTTGTGTTTGATTTAATCAGATTTCAGGTGGGTATTGTTTCTTTTATTGAATTATGTATTTAAATTATGTTTTTTTTTTTTTTTTATTTAGATGTAGATCTTTGTAATTGGATCAAGAATTAGTTGAGTTTTTTAGTTCTTTGACTTGGTCAATTGATGTTCTCATGAAAAATCTTGATTTGTAGCAGTAAATTTGCTAAATTTAAGCCTTGATTATTCAGTTTTTTTTTTTTAATTTTTTTTTCAATTGATGTTTGATTCATTGTTATCCCCAATTCTGTTATTATTATTATTATTATTATTATTATTATTATTATTTATTTATTTATTATTTTTTTTAAGAATGTTCAGTTATCAAATTGGTATTTTTTGGATTGGTTTAACTGTTTGAATGTTGTTATGTTACATGATGTCTCAGTGTGAATTGGTTATATGCAGTTACGAAATGTCGAGTTTGGAGGAGCCTCTTGGTTTGGACAACTTGCCAAGCTTAAGCACCATTGATCTGTCTAGAAGGTTCTCATCCAACCGATGCAGCACCAGCGGTGAAGACAGTGGATTGGGATATTGCTGGATTGAAGGGAAGACGTGTGGATCGTTCAATGGCTACAAGTGTGTTATTGCTCAAATCTCATTGTGCCTTTTGTTAGTTTTTTATTAAAAGATGAAGACTTATATCTTATATAGTTATGCACATTTATAAGTTATGCACATATGTTTTAGGGAAGCTTTCATTTGGAGAAATCATAAAAGAGAGAGCACACACAATGAGTGTGAAAATCGATATCCTTCAAAACATACAACAAACCATCAGCATACCTCATACTGCAATGATACTGGCCCGAGGGACATAACAAATAAGGTGATTAAATGTTCAAATTTTGACTTTTAGTTTAAAAATTTTTATAGACTTTTAATGTTCAGATTTGAGGCTCTTTTCACTAATCTTTTTTATCTTTTAAATCAGATTTTTAAAGGGATGCCAAGTTATGTGAAGATAGTGGAAGTTGGTCCAAGAGACGGGTTACAAAATGAGAAGAATATGGTTCCTACATCTGTGAAGATAGAGTTAATTCATAGGCTGATTTCCTCAGGGTTATCTGTTGTTGAGGCCACAAGTTTTGTTTCACCGAAATGGGTACCTCAGGTAGCTTCACTTTCAAAATTTGTATATATTTTGTGTGTAGAAATAGATATATCACACATATATATATGTTCTTGTTTCATGTATCTTTCGACGGCATGCACATTGGTCAGACGACCTAATGTCTTTCAATAAACTAGTTGGGACAAGGCTGTGAGGCACATGGTTTAAAAAAACGGGTGAGGCGTACGCCTCGAGGTGCGTCCCGAGGGGAAACTCTATGAAAACGAGTATGAGGCGCGCCTCATGGGGTTCAGATTGTACATACGCCTCTAAGGGCTGAGGCGCTAAAAAATGTGCGCCTCGGGTGGTTTTTGATGTTTTTTTTTGGTGTTTTAGACTTTTTGGGTCAATTATTTTTATTTTTGATGTGTGTTTTTGATGTTTTTAGACTTTTCTAGGTCAAGTATTTTATTTTTTATAGACACATAATTTTTATATTTATTTTTTGACTGCGCCTTGAGCTTACGCCTTGGTTCGCCTCGAGGCTTACACCTCATGAGGCGAAGGGAAAACGCCTAGAGGCTCGTTTCCGTACTTTGAAACTTTGGTGAGACATGTAGCATAGTTGTAAATAAATGTATATCTGCTAGAAAGCGTAGTACTATTTTTACTAATTACAATTATGGTATTGTGAAGCTGGCAGACGCAAAGGATGTTGTCGAAGCAGTTAAGAACATTGAAGGTGCAAGATTGCCTGTATTGACACCAAATTTAAAAGTGTGTAATGTTCATTTAGATCAAAGCAGATTGTATATCCTTCACATGTGTTAATGTATAATTTTTATAATTTTAATGTCGGTTATGAACAGGGTTTTGAAGCTGCTGTTGCAGCTGGAGCTAAGGAAATAGCGGTTTTTGCTTCAGCTTCTGAGTCTTTTTCAAAAGCAAATATTAATTGCACTATTGAAGAAAGTCTTGCTCGTTACCGTGATGTAGTTAGTGCTTCAAAAATGCTCAATATTCCTGTTCGTGGGTACGCTATATGCACTCAGTTCCTTCTAAATAATAAAAAGAAATTAGAAAAAAATTTAAGCTAATAATAGAAATTTTCATTCCAGGACAAAGAAAATTACATCAAGATAGCGGGCAGGCGGGCAACAAACTGCGCCGCCACCCCTTTCTGAAAAAAATGAGAAATAAATTGTGTTTAGTTCATGATTGATGAAATTGTTTTTTGCAGGTATGTATCATGTGTGGTTGGATGCCCAGTTGAAGGCGCAATCAATCCATCAAAAGTTGCATACGTCGCAAAACAACTTCACGAAATGGGTTGCATGGAAATCTCACTTGGTGACACTATAGGAATTGGTACACCAGGTAAATTCAACATCTTTATAAAATTTATCCGTGTCTATGAATGCGTTATAACAGGTTACGTTTTAGCTAAAACAGGAACAAGTAAACTTAGAATGAATAAGATCTCTTGAATCTTTTATTAATACTGTATTTTCTGTAATCATATTTAATAGGAACTGTTGTTCCAATGCTTGAAGCTGTCATAGAAGTCGTGCCTGTTGAAAAACTCGCTGTTCACTTCCACGACACTTATGGTCAATCTCTTCCAAACATACTAGTATCCCTTCAAGTAAGCATACTACTTGCTAATTAAAAGACATAAACACATAATCGATAATTTGACAGAATAATCAGTTTTTCTAACCATTTTTATAAACGACAGATGGGAATAAGTGTGGTGGACACTTCTGTAGCAGGACTAGGTGGCTGCCCGTATGCTAAGGGAGCTTCGGGGAATGTTGCCACTGAAGACGTCGTCTACATGCTTAACGGGCTTGGTATCAAAACAAATGTTGATTTGAGAAAGGTTTTGCAGACTGGTGACTTTATCTGCAAGTATTTGGGTCGCCAATCGGGATCAAAGGTTGCTGTCGCCTATAAAATGTAAGAGAGCAGTATTGAGTTCTCCTACATCATTGGTGTTTCAGTGGTAATATATTATAAACAAGGCATAAATTTGGTTAATTACCAGGCTTTGATATGAAAGTATGAAACTGTTGTATATGACATTGCTATTGGCTTATTCTATCTTTATATATGGTTATACCAAACAAATGATTAATTTTATTTCATATGTTTCTTAATCTTTCTATCTGAGTAGAGGCTTCTAGCTACTCAATATTTTGGCCAAACTTTATTTAGAAAGATAACGGGGTCAAAAAATGAAAAATCACCAAAATAGCCATTGGTCAATAGATATACGAAAATGACCTTTGGCTTTTCCAATCAAAGGCGATTAGGCAAGTCTACTTATTCTTCCAATCGTGATGGTTATACTCGTAGACTCCTCATTGCCAACTATGCTGAAAAGACGCCATTATGCCTCGTCTTTCCCAAATCTTCTTCAGTTTGCTCAACGCGGACGATCGTTGATGCTAACTTAGCTCAAACATTTAATGCACAGTGTCATGTTAGAGAACCTCCAACGGGTGGTGCTACACTCCGACAATATGTTAATGACCTTCTTTACTTATAGAGCACCTCCAACGGGTGGTTCAAAATTTCAAACTTCAATTCCAAACCAAGCACCACTGTTGGAGGAGGTGTGGTCCAAAATAGGTTGGTCCACTCCACGGATTGATCCGGTTTGGAATTAGTGGGGGCCAAAACACATGCATTCTTTTTTAATATATTCTTTTATATAAAACTGGAGTGTGATGTGGCTGATATGGCATGTCTGGAATATACGGTGAGCATCCACATATCATTAATAAAGTTTCACGTCCTAAATAAATATTATCTAAAAAAGGAAGTACTTTAGAAGTTAATAAGAAACTGGTAGTATTGACATGGTATATGTATTAAAGGAGGATACTTAAGTTGTTTTACAACTTTGTAATCCAAAAGTATGTTTGGGGCTGATTGATTTCACTATATTCTAAGCGATTCTACTTGACGTTCCGCTGATTGATTTCGCTCTATTCTAGGTGTTTCCTCTAGAGACTCTTTTACCACTGTAAGCCTATGAGCAGTGGATTTCTCTTGGAATTGGTGAGGGGCGGTCACCGTGCTGTCAACAATTTTGGGCGTGGTGACCTTTTGCTTATGGTGTAGCCGGGTGGCCGGGCTTTGTTGGACGTTTAAAAAAATTTGTTTAATTATATGTTAGATTCTCATCTAAATTGACGGTGTTAATTTGGAGCGTGTGATATAGAAAGTTATGGTTGTATGACATTGTTTGAAGAATAGTTTAATGTTGATACATGTTCTGTCTCGGATTTTCATAATCGCATGCGCGTCCTCACCGTTAAATTTTTTTTTCTTTGATATCATAAATGAACGGAAACCATAAATTTTTTTTTTCAAGGTTAAGAATTGAAGTTTGATCGAGTTTTAAAAAAGTGAAAAAAAAAACTAGTAGAAACCATTCTTGATTTTGATTCATATCAAATTCTTCTATTCTTTGTTCTTGATCCGTGAAAGGCTTTGATACCACTTGAAGGATATAAGATATGATTGACTGAAATATTATACAAAAGATTTGTGAAAATAACCAATAGCACCATTTGAGGCGTGGTCGGGTATTTATAATAGGAATTTGGCATAACCACCGATCCAAATGTCACGACGGTATACAGTAGACATGTTGGTTTACATATGACAGATATAATGTAATGTAATCAAATATCTAGCTTAAAAACTTAAAATTCATGAATGGAGAATGGTTCTAACTCGATGCGGCTGTTAAAACTGCACCAATAGCATTAACCACACCTTCAGGAGGCACACCGGAACCTTGTTTCGCATCAGGGTTTTCCATAACATCAACAATTGCTAAAAGTGCAACCACACATGCGTAGTCCATGTTAGCTTGAATTGTCACGGTGAATTTGTCGTTAGCGTACTTCAACTTTTGTGGTTTATGCATCTACAAAAATAAGTCACGGTGATTAGCTTTGGTATGTTTGATATAGAAGAACTAGCAAAAAATATACATGAATACAAGGGCGGCGGCTCATTAGACACTAAAGCAAAGCAAGGGTTATGGGCCTCCACTTGGGTTTTAGGATTGTTAAATTTAAAAAAACACACAGATGATATGTAAAACATAAGATTCAAATCAAACCAGTGCCGGATCTAGAAATTAATTTCAGTAGTAACATTTTCCAAATATCGTAAAAAAACACAAATTTTCCACTAATTTTCTACTACGCACCCGAAGTTAAATAGCAACGGACGCGACACCTAGCTTCAAGCTAGGTCCGCCCCTGAAGCAAACTATCTTTTTACTAAAAAGGGTCCCAATTTTATAATTAGTTTTGGGCCTCTAAAAGCTTGAGCCACCTTGTATGAATATAGCTAAAATTACTATCAAACTAAGTAAAAAGTAAGAAAACTACTTCGGCCACAACTATTGACGAATCTCCCATGTAAATAGTGCAGTTTCCCTTCGACCAGCTTCCTTTGATCCTCAAATCACAATCATCATCGTTGCTCATTTTGTTCGCTAACTTCATGCTAATGTTGGTTTTAAACTGGATCATGTGTTCGGTATTTGTGGTAAATATCATGTCTGAACTAGCTTTACTTTCACCCCTAAATGCATTCCATCTACCATGCATAGTCAATTTCTAGAAACAAAATAGAGTCAACTTCACCAACAAAGCTCAAAAACAAACCAGAGAATAATTATGATCGAAACCAAAGAAAGTTAAAGCTACCTTTTCCCGGATCATTGCAATGGGGTTGTCGTTAGGGTCAAGTAGTACGCGATGACAATGGAGTCTTTTGTTATACGGTTTTACTTTGAGCAAGACTCTATGATTGATATCGGTGATCACAAGGTTTTTACATGGATACTTCTCGACGATAACTTGATGTGATTGTGGTACAATGAACTGAGGACCGATCACAGCGAATGGAGTCAATAGACGTGGAGGTGCATCACTAGGCTGAGCCATCATCACAAATGCACACTAAGAATATTGTTGTTGTATGAGAGCATAATGTCACGAAGCTGTATTAAGGCTTTTGCCATGATAATTACGTTGACCATATAGTTGACTTGGACCAAGAGTAGACTGGGGTAGGAGGAAATAAGTAATAACATCCACATGTTGATAGATATTGAGTAGCTGCTATTTCTTATCTTCAACTTGTAGCCAGATTTCTAGCTATATCATGATACGTGTATTTGGTGGGCCTAGTTGAAGATTGATAAATCGAGTAATTTTGACGTCTAATTAATTATGAAAACATTAGAAATAAACAATATATTTCCTATTCTCCATTATTGGTAATAACAAAAACTATCTATTCTAGTTCTATTAGTTTTATTATCAGCAATGGGGTTGAATATAAGAGAAATTCTAGGGATGAATTGAGATTGTTTAAGCGATTCACGTAATCGTTGACCTCTTGCTAATTGATTTTGAGTAGCTTTATCGAGATCAGAAGCAAATTGAAATAACCACAGTATATTTATTCAACTTAATAGACGTTGGATCGAACAGAGAGTCCAACGAGCAATGCGTAAGGGCACACCCTTACTTTTTGTGACGAGGATATAAGAGTATTATGGGTATTGCAAGTTGAAAACATAAAAGGCTATTTTTTGTAAACTTCTAAATAAGCCTGTAAATGAACCGAACGAACCCGAATAAAGGCATATTCGTGTTTGTTCGTTTAACTTAAACTGAAAACGAACATGAACACATAATCAAACACATTTGGGGGTGTTCTCCTTCCTAAAGAAGGAGGCACCAATCTTACAACCTATTGTGACTCTGACTGGCTTGGGTGCCCAATAACTAGAATATCTAGAATAGGTTACTTATTACTTTTGGAGGGAACTCCAATTTCCTGGAAGACCAAAGAGCAGTCGGTTGTCTTAAGATCTTCGGCTAAAGCCGAATATCGAGCCATGGGGAACGCGGTTAGTCAACTTCTTTGGCTACGGTGGCTTCTAAGTGAGCTTGACATGCCTCCTATTGGTCCAACTCATTTGTTTTGTGACAATCAAGTAGCTCGTCACATGGCAAATAGTCTGGTGTTCCATGAATGGACCAAATATGTTGAGATAGATTGTTATTACGTTAGAGAACGAGTTGAATCAATGGAGATACGACCCACGCTAATCGAACAAAAAATTTACATTGTCGACATTCTCACAAAACTCCTTGGAACACAACAACTGCACAACCTACTTGGCAAGTTAGGCGTTCAAATTCTTCACGCTCCAACCTGAGAGGGAGTAAAGGACAAGACTATTTACCATTGACCATCATTATTGAGGACTATTGACCAAGACCAATATTATTGATCATTGACCATAATTTCCTCCTAGTCTTTGGGCTCCTTTTTTTTTTTTTTTGAAAGGAGAACTTCATTAAAAACAACTCGAAGAGCCCTCAAAGCGAGGACCTAGCGAGCGAAACAAACCATACAAACATCAGTCCAACGGACAAATACACCAGTTCTTCCAATCGACACTTTTAATCTAGACCTATTTCGAAACCAAAAAAACGATGTGGCTTTTACAACTTCCACTATTTCGATAGGCCTCCGGGTTTTGTTACTAAAGATCCGATTGTTTCGCTCATTCCATAGCACCCACATGGTAGTGTAAACAATGCCGAGGAGGATGAATCTCTTGTTTTTATGCCGCGAATGGGTCTCCACACCTTTATAAGATCCATGACCTCAAACATGTAACCGTGTTCCATGCGGCACCAAGCCTCTATCCGAAACCAAACCTCTTGAGCGAAAAAACAAGCCGTGAACAAGTGTAAAGCAGTTTCCGTGCACTCTTGACAGAAGCAGCAATCTGGGCGCTATATTATTACTCCTCTTTTGATAAGCTCCGCCACCGTAGGAAGACGATCTCTCATGAGCCTCCAAACCATGATTTTGCATTTGAGTGGTACCCAATTCTTCCAATTAACTGAAACAATATCTTGACCGCCTTCTCTGTTTGCCAGAATACTTCTAGCCGAAGCAACAGTGAAGATACCATCCTTTTCGGCTTTCCATATCCAAGAATCTGTGCCACCTTTCCAACTAAACTCATGAATATCATTGAGAAGCTGGAAGAGTTCGGTTACCTCATCAAACGAAGACGGAGCAGACCTCCAATCCCACTGCATTGTTTTGACATTATTGATCCAAAGAATGCGCTGAGCTAACCGACACCCACTTGTTCCTATCCAGCCGAAACAGGTTAAGATAAATAATTCTCAGCGGTAAATCCCGAAGCAGGGTCATTCCAAAAAGTAATAGATTTCCCATCGCCTATTTTTCCAACGAAATAGGAGTTAAGAGAAGACCCGTTTAGGGCTTTCTTTTCTCCTATTTTAACAATACTTTTCCAACACCCGTTTAAAGAAACATTACAAGGAAGCATCGCCCACGGTCTACTTGAACCGTGACATGCCCGTATGATCGTCTCCACATTGTGGCGTCTCGTGTTTAAACCTCCAAGTCCACTTAAGAAGTAGAGCTTCATTCACATCTTGTAGCCTTGATACTCCCAAACCCCCCTTATCTTTCGGCTTAGTGACAATATCCCAAGCTACCCAAGGAATCTTTCTCTCTTCGCTAGCACCCGACCATAAGAAACGCCTAATGATGGCCTCGATAGAGTCGATCACCGCCAATGGGGCTTTGTATATGGAAAAATAATATATCGGTAAACTTTGGAGCACCGATTTAATGAGAATGAGACGTCCCCCTATCGATAAATTTTTTGCTTTCCATGAAAGAGACGGCTACGGACAACCTCGACGACCGGTTCCCAATCACTAATACGTGTCATCTTTGCTCCCCACTTGAATGCCAAGATATTTGAAAGGAATATCTCCTCTCTTGCAACCCAATAACTCCATCATATCATCCACCTCACAATCCTCCACCCCTACCCCGAAAATATTGGACTTGTGCAAATTAATACGGAGACCGGAGCAAATATAAAATACCCGAAGCACTCTAGCAATGTTCTGGATGTTATCACGAGACCATTCTCCCATAATTAGGGCGTCATCCGCATAAAAGAGATGAGTAAGTTCCCCTTCACTATCCGAAATGCAAACTCCCTTGAAAATACGGATTTGTTGGCTTTCTTCAACAACCAAGATAAGGCTTCCATCACCACCAAAAATAAGAAGGAGATAACGGGTCTCCTTGCCGAAGACCCTTTTCAAAAAGGCCTCATGGGCTCTTGATTATAGTCTTGACCATCATTATTTTTTTTTTTTTCATTTACAAGTTTACTCTTTTTTGTATAAATAGGTTCACATTTTTTTTGTAATAAAAGTGAGCAGTTATTCCAATACATACCTATCTGTTAGGACCCGGAACACCCATCGGATCGACCGCATGCACACTCCACACCACATTAGTATGATATTGTCCGCTTTGGGCCTAGCCCGCACGGATTTGTTTTTGGGCTCTTCCCAAAAGGCCTCATACTAATTGGAGTGTGCACCCACCTTATAAGGAACTCATCCCTTCCTTATTCCATCCATGTGGGACTTGGATTGCCAACTCTAACAATCCTCCCCTCAAGCCAAGGACCACATAACCTGTGTCCTCCCCTTCAGCTGAACACCATGTGGACTTGGATTGCCAACTCTAACACTATCTTTTACCATAATAACAAATTTATTAGTATGAGGAATAGTTTAATGTTGATATATGTTATGTCTCGAATTTTCAGAATTGCATGCACGTCTTGACCTTATTTCTTGATATCATGTCCTCACCGTTGAAAAAGTTTTCTTTGATATCATGAACGGAAACCGTAAATCTTTTTTTCAAACTTAAGAATTGATGTCTGATCGAGTTTAAAAAGGTGAAAAAAAGAAAAACTTGAGATACCTTTCTTAATTTTGATTGATATCGAATTCTTCTATTCTTTGTTCTTGATCTATGAAAGGCTTTGATACCACTTGAAGGATATAAGATATGATTGACTTAAATATTATACAAAAGATTTGTGAAAATAACCAATAGCATCATCTGAGGCGTGGTCGTGTATTTATATTAGGGATTTGGCATAACCACCGATCCAAATGTCACGACCGTATACAATAGACATGTCGGTTTACATATGGCCGATATAATGTAGTATAATCAAATATCTAGCTTAAAAACTTAATATTCATGAATGGAGAATGGTACTAATTCGACGCGGGTGTTAAACCAGCACCAATAGCATCAACCACATCTTCAAGAGGCACATCGTAATGTTTTTTCTCATCAGGATTTCCATAACATCAACAATTGCTAAGAGTGCAACCACACACGCATAGTCCATGTTAGCTTGAATTGTCACGGTGAATTTGTCGTTAGCGTACTTCGACGTTTGTAGTTTATGCATCTACAAGAACAAGTCACGGTAATTTGGTTTGGGGCCTCGAAAAGCTTGAGCCACCTTGTATGAATATAGCCAAAATTACTATCAAACTAAGTAAAAAGTAAGAAAATTACTTCGGCCACAACTTTTGACGAATCTCCCATATAAATAGTGCAGTTTCCCTTCAACCAGCTTCCTTTGATCCTCAAATCACAATCATCGTTGTTGCTCATTTTGTTCGCTAACTTCATGCTAATGTTGGTTTTAAACTGGATCATGCGTTTGGATTTTGTTGTAAATATCATGTCTGAACTGGCTTTACTTTCACCCCTAAATACATTCCATCTATCATGCATAGTCAAATTCTAGAAACAAAATAGAGTCAACTTCACCAACAAAGCTCAAAAACAAACAAGAGAATAACTATGATTGAAACCAAATAAAGTTAAAGCTACCTCTTCCCGGAGCCTTGCGATGGGTTTGTCGTTAGCATCAAGTAGCACGCGCTGACAATGGAATCTTTTGTTATGCGGTTTTACTTTGAGCAAGATTTTATGATTGATATCAGTGATCACAAGGTTTCTACATGGACACTTCTCAACGATAACTTGATGTGATTGTGGTACAATGAACTCAGGACCGATCACATCGAATGGAGTCAATAGAGGTTGAGGTGCATTACTAGGCTGAGCCATCATAACAAACTCACACTAGGATTGTTGTTCTATGAGAGTATAATGTCACCAAGCTTTATTAAGGCTTTTGCCATGATATTTACGTTGACCAAGAGTATAGTGGGGAGCAGGTGCATCACTAGGCTGAGCCATCATTACAAACTCACACTAGGTCTATGAGAATATAATATCACAAAGCTTTAAAAAAGCTTTTGTCATGATACGTTGACCAAGAGTAGAGAGTAGAGTGGGGTAGGTAGGAGAAAATAACATCCACATTTATATTTCTTATTTTCAATGTGGCGCAAGATTTTGAGCTATATTCATCGCTATGTGTATTTGTGGACCTTAGAAATAAACAGTTTTCAATTCTCAATTATTGGTGTGGGTGCGCACACTAGGGGTGTTCATCGGTTAGTTTTTCGGTTATTCGGGTATTCATTGGTGAAAATATTACCCGATAACCAACCCAATCTAGTTAAATGGTTTTTCGGTTATGGGGTTAATCGGGTTCGGGTATATCGGGTCGGTTAAACAGTTACCGGTTTAAAACGGTTCAAGTGTTTGAGCTTCATAATTACACCCAAGTAACTACATTGTGATACATTTTAAACCATGTAAAATAGATAATGGTAACGCTAGTATGCATGCATGCTGACATTCTTGGATAATTAGAAACATATCAAAAGAATATCACATAATTTTTGGCTAACTATCATATGAGCATCAAGCAGCTAACTATAAATTTCTACATAGTACATACTCTTGCAAAGTGATACCATATCTCTACAGATGACTGCATGATGATAACCATATACCATATAAGATCTCTACAACTTCACCGATAATCTCTACTACTTTGTTTGGAAAGTGGAATGTGGAAACGAGGGATACGAAAAGTCTAGTTTCGAAGATTCTCATTGAGTTCCTCGGATTTTTCGGGTCAACCCGAAACACCTACATTTAATCCAAAAACCAACCCAATTAACTATATTGGGTTCGGGTTTAAAAGTTTAATCGGGTTCGGGTTAATCGGTTAAGTGTGTTTCTTGGGTCGGGTCACCTCGGGTCGGTTCGAGGTTTTCGGTTCTCGGTTAAAAAGAACACCCCTAGCGCACACACAGGGGCGGATCCAGGGGTTTTTAGGGGGTTCCCAGGAACCCCCTAGGTTTGGAAAAAATTGAAAAATTTAGTGGAAAAATTTTGAAAAATTAGTGAAAATCAGTGAAAATCTACGAAAGGAACCCCCTGAAAATCCGTCCTGGATTCGCCACTGCGCACACACATGCTTGGAGTCATTATAGAGTTTGTACAAAGGGTTCAAATTAGAAGAAAATGCTTTATAACAAAAAGAAGAAAGTTAAACCAATACAAATCTCCATTTAATAGTTTTTATTTAATATTAAATACATGATATTTTTTATAACCCTTAAACTAGTTATATAAATGACACTCATAATTCATTTTTAAAATATCTTCTTTCAAACCAAACTTAATTTCGAGTGAATGCTAATTTCAATATGTGTAAAATATACGTAGAATGAATTTAATATGTGTAGGATAAAGTATGATAATCTCAATATGTGTAGGATAAAACATGATAATTTCAATATATGTAAGATGGATTTTGATATGTGTAAGACAAATTTCGATATTATGTAGAATAAAGTGTTAATCATGACTAATTAATTAGAGAGATAATAAATAATGTAGAAAAAGTTAAAGTATTTAATGTGTTCCCATTATGTCATTTCTTCTTTTTATTTTTTACAATAAGTTAAAGTATTTAAAAGTTTCGGTACAAATGTCATTATTTTGTGAGAATGATTAAGAATAGACAAGTAGACATCATTTTTTGGATTTAGGCATCATGTTTTGGTTTGTCTTCGGTAGAAAAACACTAATCACAACAATTATATTGACCATTCCATTTATCAATTCTCTACTAGTCCCCAAACACACATACCAGAATTTCATAATTTTTTTTTAATTTTGTTGATAGATGCCCAAAATTTTAAGATTCCATTTATAAAATTTCATGTAGGCCCACCAAACACACCTACCATCTATATACCTCGACATCTGGTAGCTACTCAATATCTAAACATAGATGATATTTCATTGCACACCCGAGTCTATTGGTCCAAGTCAACGAGATTATCATGGCAAAGGCTACAATTAATCTTAGTGTGCATTTGCAATCATGGCTCAGGCTAGTGATCAAGCTATTAAACCTTCATTTAGTATCGGTTCTCAGTTCATTTCACCACAAAAAAACTTAAAGTTACAGTCGATAAATATCCTTGTGGAAACCTTGTGATCACTGATGTTGACCATAAAATCTTGCTCAAAGTAAAACCTTATAACTCAAGACTACATATTCAGCGCGTGCTACATGACGCTAATGACCACCCATCGCGATGCTACGAAAAGTGGTATCTTTAACTTTCGATGTTTTTAACCACCCACTAATACCACCTATCAAGGTTATACAAAAAAATGTAGTTTTTTTAGTTGATGACTTCAAGTGAATGAACACCACGTACTTCCCATAAAAGATTCTTTTCGTTCATCTTTTTTATCTGAGTCTAATGTATTTAATCTTGGGGTTGGCTAAATGCACCCCCTTTTTTACTTTTACACTCCCCTTTCTAAAAATTTAGTTTTAAAAGTTGTCAAATCTCTATCCCTATAAAATTTTTATTTTTAGTTCTAACAATTATTACACTTTTTCCTTTCGTATATATATCCCGCCATTAAAAACTTTATTAACAAATAATTTTTAATTCTTTATATTATTCAATAAAAATATAAATATTTTTAATTTACTTGCCTATTTTTTTTATCGATCTCGTTTTCAATTATATATATTAAAATCAAATCAAATCAAAAGAATTTATCACTATCTAAATCTATTTAATATACTTTATAAATGTTACGTTAAGAATTTTTTTTTTTTTTTTTTGAAATTACGTTGAACAAACTAATAATATGTGTAGTAACTAATTTCCCAACAACTTATTTACATTACTCTAAAAAACTGGAACCTTATTCGCATGGAATATTTTAATAATTTATATAAACTATATCTAAGGTTGAGTTTTCAGCTATCACATAAAAATTCAAAAAATTTTAAAAATAGTTTATAAAATAAATAATGGATACAAGCTCGATGTATATAAAATTTTGGATAACTGTTGGTTATATAATTTAATTATCTTTTTTAAACAGTATAAAATCTTAAATTAGATGCAACTAAAGAAAAATCTAAAATAAAAGGTTTGATTGTATTAATTTAAAAACTTTAAGGGGGGAGTGTAACCAAGTAAAAAATTAAAAAAAGGGGAGTGCATTTAGCAACACCCATTTATCTTTGATGAACATATTCAGTTTGATATACTTACCATACTTGCAATTTCAACAACAATTGTTTTCTTAATACACTGTAGGTACATACAACGAATAAAATCAGTGGTGGATGTTCATTTAAGCTGAATGAAAGATTTGTAATCTTTCTTTTTTTTTTTTCTCCTTTCCAGAAGTCGTAGAGATGCATTTAAAACAAGTTGACCTTTGCTTCAACATGTTCTTGGCATGATGTTTTAAGTTTTAAGCCGAAAATAAATTGCTTTGTGTTTTTAATTTTTATGTTTGGTGTTATTTAATTTAGCCTAAACAATCCAAAGCATCCTTATTAAATCCAAAAAAAAATGTTTACTTACATATCATTTCTTAATTCTTCTCACATTCCTCACAAAATACGGCCTTCGTATGCTAACCACACCATATATATATATATATATATATTTATATATATATATATATATATATATATTATATATATATATATATATATATATATATTTATATATATATATATACTAGTTGGTAACAGCGCGTTGCGGGAAGGGTCTAAAAACTACATCAAATTGTATCAATTCATTAAGACGTAAAATGTCACAACCCGAACCCAGGGGGCCTGGTCGAAAATACAGATTGGTACCAAACTTGCACAACGGAAGTAACAATTGTCAATAATAATAATTTATACACTTTCTAGTTCTAAATTTAATACAACTCAAATAATAATAATTAACTAAACTACTGCGTGTGGACGAATCGTGGCACTCCCGTCGAAGCATTCCCGGATGTATACTTCACTAGATCTATACCGATGCTTAGCTCTAAATCCTCAAGTAGCATAATCTCTGTGTCATGTAGCTTTTCCAAAATGTCTACAACGTTCCTTGAGCTCACATATATATATACCTCGTTCCTCATTCCAATCCAGAAGTGGTACCTGAACACATGCTTAAAAATAGGTTGGTGTCAACAAATATGTTGGTGAGTCCGTGTGTGCGTTTAAACTGGTTTCAAAATAAGTTTATCGTTCAAAAGTCGGTTTATTAGTTACATGGTTTCCCGCAAAATAGTTTTAAATTCCAAAAATAGGTTTACGAATTAATATGGTTTAACACATGGTTGCACTGGTGATGTACAAGCCACACCTCAAACCAGACACTGAAATCCATCTGCTCTCATTATGGATTCCTATGGCAGAATACGTGTCACAAATCTCAGTGGAGGGTTTCCCCGGGTTTCCTGGGTCCACTGTGTGTGGGGGTTTCCCCAAGTAGTACTACCCACATATTAAGTGGCCCAATCTCCCGTTGGGTTAATGAGTGTGAAGGTTACGGTATTCGAGAGCACATCTTGTCACATCAAGTAGGTTTATACACAAAACAGTTTAGACACACAAGCATGTATTTCACCCCAAAATAGTAAAACAGAAAAAGGGGAAGTACACGAACTCCTGTCATGTAGTTGTATAGTATTCCAAAGTCCCAAGTATGATTATCCTTTTCCTTTATAACATATAGTCCTATCAAGATCATAGATATAGTGAGTGAAACCGAGCACGCGGGTTACACGTTGGGAAACAAGCTTAGGACCTTTAGTTGTTTATGTGAGTTTATTCTATTTGCCGGATAAGATAAAATCCGATATCCGTATGTCAAGCTTAATACCTTATGTCCTATGCACATACATTGTTTATTGTCCCATAAGTCCATGTCTTGTATATTACAATATCTTAGTCGTTAATAGCATCATCTAATCGTCCACTATCCAACTAGTGATCAATAGCCTATTCATCCACTTAATGTCTCGCATCCAATAGTATCCAGATTATACTTTGGTATTAATAGTCCGTTTTTAGTGTCCAAAGCCCTACCATGTTCCTATACACTATAAATGACCTCATCCATTATTTTATTATTTACAATTATGTATCATATATTGTGTTTTGTTCACAATTGTTATTTCATATAAGATAATCTGAATACGTAACTATATTCAATTCCTTTCATTATAGTTTCATAGAGTTGGATCGATCCATTCTAATAGATTGTGTCCAAGTCCCACGTGTTTTTCGGTATTAATAGTAATCAAAATATTTGATTTATAGAATTAGGGTGTGTGTTTATACCTCTCCTCTCCACCATGAATTCCTAACGAGTTGACCAGTTGTCCCCGTGTTCTGTTGACCAGCTCTAGTACACAGTTGACCAGGTTTTGTCTGTGTTGACCCAGTTTCCTTATCAGTTGTTCCTGACCTCGAGTTGACTCGGATATAAACCTCTTGTTGAAACCACCATTGCCTACTACCTTTCCTCACCCTTAAGTTTACCAGCAAACTAAATCACCAACCATCAACCGCCTCTGTTGTTACAGTCGCTACATCTCCTAAACCTATGTTATCATCTACAACCAACTAATAGTTCATTCAATCATCCACCATATCTATTATTACTAACCATATTCAATCATAATATCTAGATGGTTATGTTAATGATTCTTACTTGATAAAAGTATACTATACCCGAACGTAACCTTAAACCCAGACGTCGCTGAACTCCTCGTGAGCTACGCCTTGTGCGACGGTTATGAAGACCCACGTCTCCCCTCTTCTCTTTCTGTTCTCTTTCTCTAGAAATCTGAGGTGGGTGTGAGATGTGTCGTTGGGTATGGAGGCCGGAGCTTCTCACTCTCTGCTGCTTATTCTCTCTCTCTCTAGATCTGTTCATCTCTCTAGAACATTGTAGGGTGAAAGGGGTGGGGTGGGGTGGTGGTGTCGTGTCGTTCGCCGGTTGCCACCGCCATGATCCGTCGTGGATGGTGGTGACTGTAATCCTTCCTCAGCCACTCTTTCTCCCTCTCTCTCCTAATTCTTAATGTGTGTGTGAGTTTGAATAATGCGGTGGGTTTTTATTTTAAATGATAGATATGTGTATGTTGTGTTGTCAACAGACAAGGGGTAGAGGTGTATGTATGTATATGTTGTGTAATGTAAATAGGAGGCCATGGGCACATGGCAAAGGTAGCCATGTGTCCCATGGTGACTAATCATAATAAGTCTTTAGGCGGGTTCGTTGCCGGGTATCAGTTTCGTTACGTAACGTAACGTTACGGTCATGTATAATAAATTTATATAATGGCTCAGATTTTAGTTTCGTATAAAAAGGTATTGTTTATTATTCATTTGGTCGTTTAATTATCATACATTAATATTATTTGCTCGAAAAATTTCTAGGCCCTAAAACCGGGGTGTTACATTCTCCCCCGTTAATGTAATTCCGTCCTCGGAATTATGTTCGAGCTATCTATTGTTGCAATCCAGTATGCTCCATACTCGGATTCAACATTCAGGTCTACACGCTGTGGTTTACACCACTTTAATAATAGATCGTAGTTATGGTGGTTACTTTCTGACCTCGTTACTACACCTACCCGGTTTCTTAAGGGATTACTCATATTTTGTTTACTACATTTATCACTTACTTCTCATTCTAAAGCATATATTTCTATCTCAATTGTTTTTACACAGGTACATTCATTACCAAAATTGTTAGAATTCCTCTCAGACGATTTCTAAGACGTAGGTTTGAAACAAAGGGTTTATCTATCGACGAGCTAAGGTTTCTTGGTTGAATTCCCAGTTCCATTTTCGATGTACCGTAGGTGTTTATATATAGGGTGTACCGCAGCAGCAACCCACCACACCCTTGGTAACCTCGAAAAATGTACTAGAAATTTCAGAGATTAAGTTATGTTTTTGGTTTGATTCCCAATCTTGTTTCCGACACATCATTGATGTTTATATATAGGGTGTACCGCAGCCAACCCACCACACCAATGATGTCTCTTAGACGTACTGGAAATCTCTCCAAAATGTGATAGCAATATTCTAAGAAATCCCTAGGCAATCCTGGAGTTACTAGTTCCTTAATAACCTTATTTTTGAGTCAAACACTTAAAATGCGATGTTGCTATCTTAAAACTTCTCACTCTTATCCATCTTATGTCTAGTATCTTAGGTAGCTCTTATCTATACTGTCTAATCAATGGTTGAATTCTTAAGTCTTT